>PYAF01002259.1:687298-706674 GCA_007407185.1 Glycine tomentella
TTAGTGATTCTCTGGGTTCATAAGGTTCTTGCTTTCACAATACATTCATGAGTTGTTAGATTGATGTAAAAGCAAGAAGGTTCTTTCAAAGTTTTAAGGAAGTATTGTTCTTAATCTGTTTTCTACATACAACCTGATTTAATCATTCATATGTACATCATTCATTGGATCATCAGGTGACTTCTTTCCTTAAACTTTGCTGTTGTATCTCTGTAATTCAAATTTTGTAAAGATTGGCTTATTGTAAATGGATTTCTTGCATGATAACTAGAGATAGGGTTTCTCTAGGAGTTCCTGAGTAGTGTTCTCAATGGGGTTAGTCTCTAAGGATCTAATAGTGTTTTAGATCTCTGAACTTTATCTAGGATTGATAAAGAGAGGCTTGTAATATCTTGTAAGAATATTATTTACAATAGTGGAACTCCATTCTAGTGTTGAGTGGAAGAACTGGATGTAGCTTCATAGTGTTTGAAGTGAACCAGTATAAAAAATTGTGGTTGATCTTTATTCTAATCTCTTCATCTTTTAATTACTTTGATTTGTGAATCAAATTATTTGCTCAGAAAAATTTCAATTGTCTATTGATTTTCTTGACAGAGGAATTTGATTGAATATAAGATTGGTGATTTCAAAACAATTTTAAAGTGATAAAGATCCTGTGAAAACTCTGATTTGAAAATTTTAATTTACCAAGGTTCAACCAATTCACCCCCCTCTTGGTTGTATTGAAGTGTTCCTATCTTTTTCATTCTTAACTAGGATTAAAGGGTTAAAATGACCGAGAAATCTGGGTTTAACTAATGATGTAAGGCATATCTTTGAACAATTATAGTAGGTGAAATTAATTATCAACTCAATTACATAAGTGGGGAACAGAGGTAATTGTGCTTTAACCACAATTCATCTTCATAAATTCTCAAATTATCATCAATATTATCTTTATTCAGAATTGCAATTTAATTTTATTATTTTAATTCCTTTTATTCACAACACAATTCTTAAAATACTTTATCACAATTCATCAATTATTTTATTTTTATTCTTTCCAATTTAAAGATATTAATTACAAACAAATTAGTGCCTTAATCCTCGTGGAGACGATACTCTCTTATCATTTTATTACTTGTACGATCTGTACACTTGCCGTGATTTACGCATCAATTTATTGACGCAACATTGCGCCATCATTTGAGTAGCTATAGCAGCTTGCTGACTTGCTGCGGTTGCTTGTTCTTGCAAGGTTGCTAGCATCACATGTAAAATATTTGTTTCCTTAGCATTGTCACTAGCTTATGTTGCTGTTATTTCTCTTGGACTTCTAGAAGCCATGAATTCCTATTCACTTTCACAAAAATACTGAGATGATCAGTATCAATATAAAGTAAAGTGCGTTAGAATTCAATAATCACAAATAATCACAAACAAACAATCAGAATCAAAGTACACAGAAAAACATAGTCAGTCCATTTCCCTTAGGCTTTAATAGGATAAACTGCTCTGATACCAAAACTGTAACGACATAAAAATTATTATAGATATTTTTATTTGGGTTAAATTTTTAAAGAATCGTTAGATAATTACTATTTTATTCTTATTGAACGTATCCTAGCATAAATTCTATATGTTCAAATTGTAGAAGTGATATGTGAATCGTACAATAAAATTTCTAAAACATATTTGAGGTAAGTAAAAACGTAATATATTAAGTAGTCCTTGTACATTGTTACATAGTTTCTTTCTTTTAGCTGCCTTACACTTACAACATCGTAGAACTTAACTACCGGAAAACATCTCTGCCACACTAGATAAGATCATTTATTTATATACAAAAATGACAACTCATATCCCTTTTTCAAACATTTCCTCCAGTGTTATCCTCTTCACTGATCACGATTACAGGATCCGTGGCCGGTTAGGATACACATGAGCAAATTGTGAGAAAGGGTCGTGTGGATTGAACTCCTCACTAAAGACAGAGACAAGAAAGTGAGTTCCAAAGTAGATGTGTGCACGTAGGACGGGTTGCATAAAGCTTGATTTGGTTTATTTGTTCCCCCTAATGCCACATGGATATCCCTAAAAGATTATTCAAGAAACTTGGACTTCAGCTTGTCTCATTCTATTTACTTATTGACTTTACCTTGACTTTAGTTGACCAAATATTCACTTAGCCAAGCATATTTGCATGGTTGTTGTGAATTTTTAGAGTATTTATGTTCAAATAAATTTTATATTTTTGTATCCAAATATTATCATAATTCCATAATTTAATATAAACTAAAATATAATTTTTGAGGATGTTACAGTTTTCTTTATTCCTCATTAGTATCTTCCTTCTCATTCTTGCTTTTTGATAGGAGCTTAACTCCATCTCCATGGACATGTATCACTCTTCTGCATAATTTCGGTCTGTAACAATGGACTTTGATAGGAGGGTATGACAGTGTATTTTTCCCTGCTACAGTTTTGGTATAGTTTGTAAAACCTTTCTTCTTATCACTTAACAGTATATGTTCCTCGATTAATGTTGCAGACAATGGACCTGCTTTTTGCAATGGTTAAAATAGCAACTGCTATGTGGATTTTGTAAGGTTCCTACCTGATTACCATTTCTATATAAACTTTGAAACACGCATTCCAAAGGTTTTGTCTTAAAATTGAAAATGTGTAACTGTTAAAAGAGATATTATGCCTTCTCCCTTTCACTCAATTGTTTATTTATCAGATTACCATCTTTTGTTTAAGTTTTCTCCATATGCAAGACATTTTAAAGATGACTCCAGTTACACTACGCTATTTTACTATTATCAGTATATTCGCATTTCATCTCTAATTCTACTAATGAAGGAGTCATTTTAAAATAGTTATGATTTATCATATTGTTAACAAGAATTGATTTTTTTTAACTTCTTCCTAAATAGTTTTGTCATGCTATCAGTTCCATTTTTTTGAATTTATTTGTTGAAATTAAAGGATTCCATAGAATCAACGGAAGCGTATTAGACCTAGTACGTTTGAATGTTATAAGATCATCATCGTCTTTCTAATCAAAAGGAGAGAATTAACTCTTGAAGCGTGAATGCAATATCCTCCTTTGTCTTTGGTGAGTCCTCTCTTAACCTCCTTAATCAGCTATGAATGACAAATCTTCTATGCTATTCTCGATAAAGGGAGAGGGAAAGTGTGTAGGCACTTGTTTATTTTAGAGAGATGATGACAACTCTTGTCTTTGTCTAGAGCAAATAGGATTGTTATATAAAAGAGTAAGAAACCTAAAACGAAGTTTCTTAGGCCCTTACCATACACTTAAGCCCAATAGCTTTTGTATAAAGAGCATTCCCAACAATCTCTCACTTGCTCTTGAGTGCAAACTTGAGCTTAAAGCCCAAAACCATGTAACTCACTTTTCATCATCAACTGAAAATGTCCCGCCCTTTGTTTCAAGCTAGCACGGGGATCCACCATCTATTATTAATCAAGGCTCTTTATAATTAATAAATGATTATATAATTTGGTATTGTTCTTCTAAAATCTCGAAGTTGAACTCCAAGATCAATAATAATAACATATATATAACTTGAATATGCATCACCCTTTTGTAATATGTCGATAATTGATTGATGTGTTTTTTGTTACTTAATCAATTATTTATTTCCTTGACTTTGATAGTGTCTCTAATGGATTAGATGCACTGGCTAATGTCTTTAATATCCAAGTACCGAAACATATCAAGGGGACATATCCTACAAATTTCATGTTGTTTATCTCATAAATACCGATAATCAAATAATTTTCCTCCCAAAATACCGAGTTATTGGCCATCAATTGGTTAGGCCTCACCCGTTGGTAAATCAAAGAATGAAAATTATTCAATTACCTATTTAGCATAAACTCAAGATTAAGAGCAATCACATAACTATGGTTAGCTAGAGATTCGATACTTATGACGGTAAAATAACCTTAATCAAATCTCTCCCTGACCCTTTTAATGCAAACATTAATTCACACCAATATTTTACAATGGTTTGGACAAGACCATTTCATAGAATATTGCAGCCTAAATAAAGAGCCCAACTTTATTTAACAGCTGTGAACCCATTCATCAATTGTTAGAACCTATGATCATGTCCTCCATGAACGTATCCATATGATCATATACTTTACAATTGATTCGGACCTTGGTGTTTGTAAATTTTGTGTGCATACCATAAATGAATTATACCTCATTTATAACTTTCAAAAAAATACAATGTCATGATGTCTTGCTCAAAGAGCACAAAATAAACAAAGTGGAAATCAATCTCTTAAAGTTATAGCAAGTCCAAAATCTTCTTAAGACCCATAGATGTAACATGCCTCTCGAACACACGTTCAGACAAACTCTTGGTAAAAGGGTCAGCAAGGTTTTCTTCCGATGCTATCTTGGTTACCATCGTGTCTCCTCTTTCAATGATGTCTCGGATCAAGTAATACTTCCTTTCTATGTGTTTCTGTCTTTTGTGATATTATGGTTCCTTGGATTGTGCTACTGCCCCACTATTTTCACAGTAAAGAGTGATAGGGTGACCCACACTTGGTATCACTTGAAGATCCATAATGAACTTCTTCAACCATGCGGCTTCTTTTGCAGCTTCAGATGCAGCTACATACTCAGCCTCTGTGGTAGAGTCAGCCACACATGAATGTTTGATACTCCTCCAACAGATGGCCTACTATTAAGAGTGAACAGATAGCCTGAAGTGGATTTTCTTGAGTCAATGTCCCCCTGGAAATCTGAGTCTGTGTAACCAATGGTTTCAAGACTCCCAGTAGAATAGACCAACATATAATCTCTCGTTCTCTGAAGATACTTGAGTATATTCTTAACTGCTATCTAATGTTCCTCTCTAGGATTAGATTGGTACCGACTAACAACTCCCACTACATGGCAGATGTCTAGCCTGGTGCACAACATAGCATACATTAGACTACATACAACCGAAGCATAAGGTATCCTACTCATGGGTTCTCTCTACTCAGGAGTCTTAGGAGAATGTTCCTTAGAGAGATGAATCCCATGCCTAAGGGTAAAATTCCCCTCTTAGAATTCTCCATGTTGAACCTGGCAAGGACCTTGTCAATGTAGGAGGCCTGGGACAATGCCAATAACCTATTCTTCCGATATCGTAAGAGTTTAATAACAAGAATATAATTCGCCTCTCCCATGTCCTTCATATCAAAGTGGTTGTTCAACCAGGTCTTTATGCCTAACAATACCTTTGTGTCATTTCCAATGAGGAGTATATCATCTACATAAAGCACAAGAAAAGATATTGCTTCCCCTTGGATTCTTTTATATACACATGGCTCATCAATACTTTTCTCAAAACCATAAGATTTAACGGCTTGATCAAACCTAATGTTCCATGACCTGGATGCTTGCTTAAGTCCATAGATAGACCTTTGCAACTTGCACACCATGTGTTCCTGCCTTTCATCTATAATTTCTTGAAGATCCTCATTAGGTAGGTTAACCAATTCATGATTTTGTTCTTCAACAAGTGGTACTTGCATTTCTACAAGTTCCACTTGTATATCATTATGCTAAACTTCTGGTTCTGTATCTAGTTCATGTGTATGTTCACCTTCAGGTATATTTTCCTCTCTTTGAACAACCATAGGAACATAAGATGGAACCACCTGAGGTTGAGATAAAACTTGACCTGAGACAAGCTCATCAAGAACAATCAAACTCTTTGGTTTGTAATTTGCCATATAGTCCTTCTCTAGGAAAGTTGCGTAAGTTCTCACTAAGACCTTCTTACCTTTTGGACTTTAAAACATCCAACCTCTAGTTCCTTTAGGATAGCCTACAAACATGCACACTTCTGTACGTGAGTCCACTTTATTTGGCTTCTGTTGTAAGACATGTGTCAGAGCACCCCAAATCCGAATATGGTTCAAACTGGGTGTGTGCCCATTCCATAGTTCTGTGGGTGTCTTTGAAATAGATTTAGATGGAACTAAATTTAATAAGTAGATGGCAGTTTCAAAGGCATATCCCTGGAACGATTCAGATAGAGACAAATAACTGAGCATGGACCTTACCATTTCTAAAAGGGTTCTGTTTCTCCTTTCAGCAACTCCATTCTGCTGGGGTGTCCCAGATAATGACTGTCGAATCATTACAAAACAAATAAAACTAAGATAGTTATGTAGCATAGGATTTACCTAGGTCGACTTAGAGATACAGTCCAATTTGGTTCCTGACTTAATTTTATCAAACAGTGAACAAAAATTGCATAAACATAAACAAGAATTGAAAAAAAAATACATAAACTCACCAAATTGATAAAAGACGTTGTAAAACAGATTCAAGAATATCAATCCAATTCACCAAACCAAGCAATGCAAATTATCATAGTTCTCAGATAATGATCATATTATGAAGGTTCATTCAATATCATTAGAAGCAGTTTAATTGAATTAACTCCACAAATCGGATTGAAATCTCATTAATGGAAGATCTAGAAAATTTGTGTAAGAAAAATATAAGAACAAAGATGAAAGGAAAAAGAAAAATAAAGAACAATGAAGAACAATTGAGAGAAAAAGAGAGAAAATATTTTAATTCTGAAAACTTGCACAAGAAGCTAGAAATTGTGTTTTTGTCCTATCTAACTACACTAATATATAGTGACTGAACAAAATGAAGGGATGGGCTTTGATTAGTCCCATCTAAACTAATTAATTATGCTAGTTACACAAATCAAAACCCAAACTCGCAGCCCAAAACTCAAGTGCAAAGGTTCTGACTTCCACGCTTAATTTGACCCTCAAACTGCAGAATTAGCCCAAGCTTATCTCTAGCAAAATTGTAACTCTTTTCCTTAGCTTTCCAGGGACTACTCATATTCTCCATTTTGGAGTTCTGTAGAATCCTATAGGGTCTACACAAGGAAAATAGGTCAAGTAAGCACAAAATCTAAAAATAAGCAACAATGATCAAATAAGCCAAATTATTTGCCAAAGACCAAAACTGAGTTAAAGTGAAAAAATAAGAATCCAAGAGAATTAAAATAAGCTAAGAAGAATAAAAAAATACTAAATTAAAAATTCTCAATCAAATTCTCACACACTTTATCTTTTGCACTCCTGGGCAAAACTAAAAGAAAGACAAAGAGAAAAACAATTAAACTAGAATAAACCACAAACTTAAAAAAAAAAGTATGAACAAGGCACACACATTTTTCAATGGATCCTAATATTGCACAAAAGTGAGAAAGATGGAAAATGGAAGAATGATATCAAGGTAACAAACACTCCATGAACACATGATCACAAAGTGCAAAGTGAAAAAGTAGTCAAGTTAAAATTTAAAATGTACGAAGGTGATAGAAATCTCTCAAAAGAACAACAGTCAACCTCATCAAATGTGTATGAGTTTGTGTTTACACTCAAACACCACGTGTAATATTGACAAGACTCTAATTCACTCAACTTGAAATACACATGCATCAAAAGATCAAAAGGAATTTTATTGGTTTGTAATGTATAGTTTAGGTTAAGGTGGATAAGAGAAAGATATTTAGGCTCAAACTAAGAGAAAAGAGGGACAATGGGAAGTAAGCCAACAAGTAAAAAATAGGGTAGAAACAAAGAAACAAGGTGGAGAACAACAAAATTAAAATAAAAAGTACTTACAAGGATGAAAATGAACCACAACATACTTTTATTGCAATTTATTTCTTTTTCTTTTCTTGTACTTTTTTTCTTCTTTGAACTTTTTCATTTTATACTCTTTCTTTTCTTTTCTTTTTCTTTTCTTCCAAATCAAAACAAAATACAAAGCCCCCACACTTCTTTGAAACCCACTCCCAAAAACAATTCCAAGGCCCTTTTTCTCTCTAAAGTTAGAATAACCTACTTTTCTACTTTTTGGCTTGTAATGAGCTACACAAGAAAGAAAAGGTTAAAGGCTCAAAAAGGGTGACAATGGATATCAATGCAAGGTAGGTTTATTTGGATTGTGGCTAAAAGAAAGAATGCCTAAATCATCTCAATCAATGCATGTGTAACAAGGAATGACAAGAGAGATAAGGCAAAACCTAGAGTAATGTAGCATAAGGGAGAAATAAGAACATGAATGGAATAATGTGATTCATCCATAAAGGCCCCAAAACTCACAAGGCATAATTGTATCTCACATGATCCACCTTAAATTTTACTTTCCAAACCTACTTATCACTTCAAATATTGCAACAATGATTCACATCAAGTATGAAACCTCTTAATCCAACAAAAAATGGTACATTTCTCACAATTTATACAAGTTAGAAATCCTATGAAAAACATGAAAAATGCCTAAATTCAACAAAAATAGAAAACAACTACTGCAAAATATTTTTATTTTATGTATGTAAAAATAGTAAAAACAAAAAACAATAAAACAAAAAAATACAACCAAAAAATAGAAAACAGAAAACAAACAAAAATATAACAAACATATACAAAAAAATAAAAAAAATAGATAATAGAAAACAGTTAAAACAAAAAAATAGATAAAACAGGTTTTGCAATTCCTTACCCTCACACTCAAAGTGCACATTGTCCTCAATGTAAGTATACAATGAAATACAACCAAAGAGACAACATAGAAAAGAAGGGAAAATGACACTCCTCAAATGCCATTCAAGGCACATCATCACATAAAGTTGGCAAGACCAAAGAGAGGTCTGCCACAAGCTTCTCCCCCACTTAAGGGCTCTCATGAAATAACTTGAGTTGGTGACCATTCACTTTGAAGACCTTGCCGGTAACTTCATTTTTTAATCTCAATTGCACCATGGGAAAAAACATAAGTAATAACAAAAGGTCCATCCCATCTAGATCGAAGTTTACCAAAAAAAAAAAGCTTGAGGTGAGAGTTAAACAAGAGCACTTTTTGGCCAATATGGAACTTCTTCCTAAGAATCCTAGAGTCAGGAAACCTCTTCACTTTCTCCTTGTAAACCTTGGAGTTCTCATAGGCTTCTGAGCGGATCTCTTCAAGTTCTTGCAATTGAAGCTTCCTTTCTATACTTGTTTCATCAAATGTCATGTTACAACTCTTCATTGCCCAATAACCACGATGCTCAATCTCCACCAGAAGGTGGCATGCCTTACCAAAAATCACCCTATAGGGAGACATCGGCTAAAGAACCCAAATAATACTTTTTTAATAAAAAATTACCAATTTAGGATTGTTTTCAAACATTTTACAAATTCTGGGGCAGGCAGACACGCCCAAAATGGGCGTGTCTCCCTCCTATATAAGCTGAATTTTTTTTACTTTTTCACCACATTTACTGTTTCGCCTTCTCTCTAAAAGTTTTCGAAGCACACCTCTGTTAGGTTTTGAGTGATTTATCTCTGCAACGAAGCTCTGCCAACAAGTTAATTTATTAATTATGAGTATTATTTAATATGTTATATTATTGAATTAGAAATTTGTTAGAGCCACATTATTTAATTAGTTTTGTAGATAACTGTTAGGTATTAGGTTCGAGGATTTAGTTTAGTTTAGGGTTTAGTTGTTAATTATAATTATTTTAATAAATTTACTTAGTTCAATTTACGGTTGAAGGGTTAGGGAATAGGGTTTTATGTTTAGGGTTTAGTTTAGGGGTTCAGATTTTAGGGTTTGGAGTTTAGGGTTTAGTTGTTTAATTAAAATAATTTTACTAAATTTACTTAGTGTTTAAAGTTTAAGGGTTAAGGATTAGGGTTTAGGATTTAGTTTAGGGTTTAGTTTATGGTTTAGGATTTTAGGTGATCTCTGCGAACAAGTAAGTTAATTTATTAATTATGCATATTATTTAATATGTTATATTATTGAATTATAAAATTGTTAGGGCTATATTATTTAACTAGTTTTGTAGATAACTGTTAGGTATTAGGATATATGGTTTAGTTTAATTTAGGGTTTAGGGTTTAGTTATTTTTTACAATTATTTTACTAAATTTACTTAGTTCAATTTAGGGTTGAAGGGTTAGGGAATAAGGTTTTGTGTTTAGGGTTTAGTTTAGGATTTTAGGGTTTAGGGTTTAGTTATTAATTACAATTGTTTTACTAATTTTACTTAGTTCAGTTTAGGGTTGAAGGGTTACGGAATATAGGGTTTAGTTTAGGATTTTAGGGTTTAGGATTAGTTTAGGGTTTAGGATTTTAGGTGATTTCCCTAAATATGTAGATGATATTATTATCCTATGGAACTCGGGTTGATTTGAGTGAGAAAGAAATGTTGAAGTAGTTTAGGGTTTAGGTTTTAAATATAATTTGAAATGACTTGTCTATTATTTAGGGTTTAGCTTTAAAATATAATTTGAAATTATTTAGGTCATTTATTTGTAATGTAATTTGATTAGAACTTATTAAATTATTAATTATTATATTATTTTATTTATATTAAGATAGTCTCATAGATGGCTGATTCATCATCTTTGGTGTCTTCACGGTCTGGATCCGATCACGAGGGTGACGGAAGGGATCCAACGACCCATGTTATGCCTACCCCGTATAAGTGAGGGGTTTTGCGGAGGCGTACCCAGTGAACTCACATTTCACAGGCTGTGTGGAACGAGGACAGATGTCGAGTGTTAAAGACATGACGTGGCAAAGTTGTAAGGGGGCCAGACTGTGACGATATTCCTGCAATCGTTGCGTCGATGTTAGGACATGCTGGATTCTTGCATGTCGCATGCATGCGACATATTCAGGTATAAAATTTTTAATTGAACAATGATACATACGAAGTGATTCCTAAAAATATTTTTATTTATAAGTGTGCATACGAATTGATTATTTTAAACTTACTCCTTAGAAGATTGGATTCGAGTGTCACACTTGCTGCCGTTAAGCGGTTAAGTAGGAAGGATAGGTCTATAGTTGTTGTAGTAGAAGCTAAAGATTGGATTGGACAAAATAAATGCCTTTTTTTTTTGACACCATTGGTCCATGCCTCTCTCATTCTAAAAGTAGCTGTCTCCATCCCTTCACATCTATGTAATGAAAGTGATGGACCTACGACAATGACAGAACGACCCGAATAATCAACCCGTTTCCCAAGTAGAGTCTCGCGAAATCTTCCCTCTTTGCCCTCAATTATATCAGAAAATGATTTGTAAACCTTATTATGACCGTCCCTCATCGGTTGTCCGCGGATCCTAAACAGTAAAGAGGAAGGCTTGGACCAGCTCCTGAATTTGTAGGCGAGAAGCTCTTTGTTCGAGTTGACTGTGTGATTGTGGTTTTATTTATGGCAACCGGAAACCTTTTCCTGAATTGAGAATGAGATCCTGCGCTTATCAGTGCTCTGATTGAGAGGTGGAGACCAGAGACACATACGTTTCACATGCCACAAGGAGAGATGACCATCACATTGGAAGACGTGGTTGGTATCTTAGGTTTAGGTACTGACGACAATGTCATCACCGGAGCCACGTCAGACGAGTGGGCCACCGTCATCGGGGATGTCTTTGGTCTTCCTGCTCAGGAGGGTGAGCTAAAAGAAGGATTCTTGCGCCTGTCTTACTTTGATAGGCATTATGCGCATTGGGGCGAGGAAGCTGGGGATCTGGTAGAAGTCATGCGGTTTACGAAGGTGCACATTGCACGTATCATTGGAGCATGGCTACTATGCGACAGATCCGACGGAAGCACTGTCGACTGTCGCTATGTCCCTTTGCTGGTATGAGACATGACAGGTATAGGTAGGTATAGCTGGGTTCTGCGGTCCTTGCACATTTGGGTGTCACGTGCTTCTCCAGATATGGGCATGGCTCAGATTCCCACCCATTGCTCTAGCTATACCTCAGCCTACTCACCAGGAGTGGCATTACAGCCACAGGTATGTGTTCTTATTTTCTTTTATTAACTATGTATTAATGAGTCTTATAAGTAGTCTACTGTCATTTATTTTCAAATTAGGTTTAATGCTTTAGGCAAGTTCCGTGCACATGAGCTTCTCTGGTATCGGCTAGCATTAGATTCCCTTGCTCAGGATGAGGTACGTATTGTTATTTATATAAGTTTTGGTCGGTCGACTTGGATTATTTGCATTTTTTGTCATCATCGTTCTTTCCTAATTGTGTGTTTAATTGTTTTGTTTAGGTGGTTTGACAACCATATGCAAGCTACCATTTCCTTGGTGCATCTCAGCACAAGCGACTGTTGTGGATGGCTTCTACGCCAATTATATGCTTTCACACAGTTGAGTATTCCAATTTGGGAGGGATCAGCCAATTCCACGAAGGCCGAGGAAGTTGAAGGGTGTGCATAACCTCTCATTGCGAGGTAAACCACATGATTACTGGGTCCGTAAGCTGAGACCCTTTATCCACCGATGAGAGGTTAGGGACCAGCACATAGATCTGCCTCCCCAACTGACTGGGTTCCTGTCACCAAACCATGAGTACATGGTTTGGTTCAGGGAGAATGGGAAACGATACGTGACGAAGATGGCTGCCAAGATGGGTCGTGGTGTAAGTGTTGTTTAAATTTAATTTGTAAACTAATTTTCATTTTGATGGTGTTATTGTCTGGACTAATGAATTTGTTTTGTAATTTGTAGTTTGATGGCCTGGAGATGTAGTACTGTGTGAGTGGCAGTCAGGAGTGGCCGGGATTCAGCATGGATTACTTGCACGAGGAGGTGGGTTGCATTATGAGCATGTTCCGACAGAGCGGTCGCTTGGAGGAGCCAGGCCCACATGCACCCCCATCACAGCTTCAGCAGGACCCACAGGTGTATGTGGATGTTCCCCGTGGGAGACGTGAGGGACATGGATTAGAGCGTCGTCGAAAAGCCATGCCCCATGTTCCTGAGCCCATTGGAGTTCTGAGGGCTCGCATTGATGGTTGGTTTAGGCCTCCACTGATAGGACCTACATACGGGAGTCAGCCTTTCTATTACCAATCATCTCAGCAGCGGGACATGGGGTATCAGGGGTTCAGTAGCCAGAGTGACATGCCTCCACCGGCAGACTCCCAGTCACAACATGTGTATTATGCGACTACTTTAGCCATGGCATCAACGGAGTGTGGGACAAGTAGTGACGTTCCAGCTATGGAGTGGAGTGCTGATGATATTGACAACCTTTTGGCTCAGGTTGATTATACTCCGGCCGGTTGTGGGGATTGGCCAGGACATGCACAATATGCCGCCCCACCTCCTGATTATCCCCGCCCATCATCACCAGATCAGGGAACTCCATACCCACCTGCAGATGTAGATCCTTCTCAGGCAGGGCCTTCTTAAGTAGGCTCTTCTCGGCTCCATGGTAGATAGAGGTTACCCGATCGTCAAGCGCGTCATCAACAATGGCCACCTGAGTCATAGTTTTGTTTTTTTAGTTACGTTAGTGTTTGCTTTATTTTTTTATTGTTTGTAATGGACTTTATTTGTTATTCAGACATTTATAACAGCATTTTCGTGTAATGGTTATATTTCTTGTCTTAACATAGCACGACTAGTGGCATACAACATTTTTATGCTTCGTTGTATGCCAATGCATATGCTAAACACACACACATACACACACACACACACACACACACACAATTCAAACACTGGGCCGTTACAACATTTGGTGTGACTGAACAAAGACATCGTTACTTAACAACCCCAAAGAAGGCGTGATTGGACATGCCCAACAAATAGAGCGGGACTGAACACGCCCAAATAGGGCATGACTGAACACCCCCAACAAATAAGGCGTGACTGAAGAAGCCCAATTTAGGCGTGAAGAAAGGGGTGCACGCCTACATTTGGGCGTCATTGACCCCTATATATGGTAGACAGTCCCACACAACATACCTCTACAATGAAATTCAATCTGAATACTATGGGATTCTTAGGAGAAACAAGTAGTCAGACCATTGCTAACTCAAAATTAGCATTCATTTTTCCAAATGGATAGATGAAACACAATGAAACAGGTGTTTATTCTCAATGTCCTACTCCAATACCAATGCGGGTTCCTAATGAGTGTTCTTTTCAAACACTCAAGAGTAGGATGTGCGACACCCTTGTGCTAAACAATAACCATTTTGTTGATGAAATCTACTACAGATAGCTATCCCTACATCTAGGTCAGTAATATTTTATTCATTCTCTTCAACTCACCAATGATGACGATGTTTGCATAATGTTAATGTACAATGAAAAAATGTCGAGCGTTGGCCCTATAGAAATATTATGTACCATAAACAGAACACCTGATGGTATACTCAGCCTACTTCAATCCACCATCGTCCCAACACATGATGCAATGCTATATTACAATGACAAGTGGAACATAGCACGACAAGGCGATTTTGTGGGTTATTCATTCACTGGAAAAAATCCAATAAGATTTGAAATTCCTTCAAGATACAACATTGAAACACTGAAGGATGTAAACAAGCAAGTTGTGCCTGTTGGGGTTCCCCCTATGGAATTCACAACTCACAGGTGGTAAGAAAATTGTTTTTTCGACAGCCAGCCTATTACGCTTATTCAGACAACACAATCGAATATTACATAAAAGAGTTGATAACCGATGTAGACGTGTTGAAGGTGTTAGCAAAATCCAACTACTAGAAACGTTTTTCTCTAATACACATCTTAGCTGTTTTTAGCAAACATTTTGCCCAAATGGAAGAAGACATTTCCGTACACAACATATGCGAAACTGCTAATTAGTGTTGTTATTTTCGTATTTCAATTGTTATTGTTATTTGCATTTTCTTTAAGTAGTGTTTATTAAGTGTGGTAATTTCAATTGTTGTTTTTATTTCAATTGATGGCATTATTGTATTTTTCATTTCTAAAACAATTTTTGTTATGCGAATTGACAAATGATGAAAGGCTAAACATATTTTGATAAAATTTGTAATTCCTTAAAATGAAATACATTAACATACAACTAGTTTTACAAACATCATTCAAAAATCAAGAAACAGCACGACGATCAGGACAAGCTCTCCGATTATGTCCAACAAGCTTGCAAATTCTGCATCTGGTCTTTGACTAGCTTCGACTTCCTCCATCTCGTTACGTATTCTTGTGGCCTTTGGATGAACCTTTCCACGCAACATTTCCCTGTTGGGTATGATAACTGGACCGTCACTCGGTGGAATAACACCTTCATTACCAATTGGCTGCCATGGGAATGAGTAAGCCTGCACCAAATTACTTACCAGGAAGACATCATCCACGTACTGAAAAGGATTTTGAAGAACATGTAAAGCAACAGTTACAGCGTGACTACATGGGTATTTGATGGCCTTAAACTTGCCACATTGACAAAAACGCTCTCCAAGGTTAATTGAATATGACCTCTCGCAGCCCTCCTCCACCTCAAATTGTGTTTGATCAAGATTATATGTGCGTATGTGGTGGCCTGTAGCAACAGACTAATTATGCTTCATAGCATCAACCACATTTTTGCAATGCCACGTTGAAGGATCAACTTGTGAAATAGCCGCCTGACCCCTCGTAACAAAATATTCAACCAATCTGCTGTACGTGTGCTTCACTAGAGCAGTGATAGGCATGTTTCTTGCTCCCTTCATCACCCTGTTGACTGATTCAAACAAGTTTGTTGTCATATGGCCAAATCTCCTCCCTTCTACGTCATATGCACATGTCCACTTTTCCTTGGGGATGCTATCACTCCATTCTACAACCTCAGGACTGCTATCACGAAATCGTACAAACGCTACCTCAAAATCAATCATACTGGGAGTATAACCTGCAAAACAATCATACCATTAACACTAATCAACTTACGAATATATCCATTTAAAATATTCAAAATACTTGTTAACCATACCTAAATTCATCAAGGTCTTCTTCAAGCGTTGATTCCTAAACTTTTGATTAAAATTACTGGCAATATGGCAAAGGCAAAACACGTGATGAGCATAAGGTGGTTGCCAACCAGGATCATTCGCCACAACAGATAGTATGCTCCGTTGCCTATCTGAAATGAGACATATGTTTTGCCTTTGCGTAATGTGGAAATGAATGTTAGCAAGGAAGTATGCCCAGGCTTCCAAGGTCTCCCCCTTAACTATGGCAAATGCCAGTGGCAGACATTCATTATTGCCATCCTGAGTCGTGACAATCAACAATTTTCCTGCATACTTCCCATACAAATGAGTGCCATCAATCTGAATCATTGGTTTGCAAAAATTAAATATCTCACAACATTATCTGAAAGTCCAGAACATGCGATGAAACACACGCTTTCCCCGTTCCAGTCGATATGCCACAAAATAATCATTGGTTTAAATATCATAAAAAGAACCTGGTGAAAAACGAAGCATGTAGCCACACCACCTGGGCAAAAATGCATATGATTCTTCCCAATTCCCGTAAATCATTGCCATTGCTTTCTGCTTCGCATACCAGGCCTTACGATATGAAACTCTACATCCATATGAATGGGTGATCCTTTCTCGAACCAATGCAATTGACACAGACGGTTCCTTCTTAATCATTCCTAACGATGCAAATGTAACATTCACATTAAAATGAATAACCTTAAAGAACCATTGTTGAAGACATATAAAGGAAATTTAAAAAAATACATACCTACTACAACTAAAGCAATAACATCATAATCAAGCTGTCTATGACCCTGTGAAATATGGTCAATCAGGCAATTGGGTTTGCCACCCCATCTTGAAATAAGCCACTTCTCACCGAACGCTGGTTTAATTACCCTAACCCTCCATGGGCAACCTTTGTTATGAGCAATACACCTCATGCTAAAGTTGTTAGGCTTGCTCTCAACAACATATGCTTCTTGATGCTCCTTCATGAGATTCTGCTTACATGCAATTTGTGCGTCCTTTTTGGAGGCAAATTCCTATTTAACAAACAACGCATCCCCTAATTGCCATGGACCCTGCACTGAACCGGAACCAGAACCGGTAAAAGATTCTTCTTCGCTTGGATGACTCCAATCAATATATGCGTAATGAGGAATTCCATCCCAAAAAGGAGTGACCTCAGCACCTTCAAATACAAAATCAGTTGAATAAATATATCATGCACACTAAAATACTATAACATACACATATACAAATTTTAGACCACTTCATCATTCATTTCAGTCATGTTACATACCTTCAACAAGTTGTTCTGATTGTGTACATCGTACGTCTGGATGATGATGGATTTTAGACGACCCCACATCAGTGTTTGCTTGGAATGCAGTCGCATGCACACCAGCATCGTCATCATTATCTGAAGCACTAGCATCCGCCTTAAGAAGACGATCTTCCATTGCAATGTTTTCATCATCGTCATCCTCTTCATCGTCATCCATAACCCAAGTTGGGTCATGTGAATCTTTCTCAGACACGTTTACAAATGGAGCAGCATATGACGATGTAGGCATAACAGAATTTAAACGAACTGACCTAATGGGTAAAACATCATCTACTACAGTAAAGTCCACATACAACTCTAGAAATTTCCTTGGCAGCTTGAAAAATTCTTCCATTAGCAATTCTATGTCTTCATCATCCACAAGCTGAAAACCCATGTACTGTTCAAGTTACCATAATCTTCCCGTAACCAGAGAGATACATTGGTTGTCTTGCAGACCTAATTTGTGTCGTATCTTCCGATGTAATTCACCCATTGTTGAGCTTCGCTTAATACGTGTCTGCCTTTTCTCCCCTTCAAAAACAACACCCTGTCGCCTTTCAAATTTTCTTCCATTAAAAAATAACACAACACGAGCAAACTCCTCACCACCTGAACTCATTTCTTCCCCTCAACAAAAACAAAAACTTCTTGGCAGAGCTTTGCTGTAGACATAAATTTCAAAAAATTGTGTTACAATATGTTATTAATATTACTCATAAATAAATAAATTCATAAAACAAGATAAACGACATTGTTCGGGTTACAAAAAATATAAAAATAAAACAAAGATTCATAGAGATACATTAACAACCCTAAACCCTAAAACCCTAAAAACTAAACCATAGACCCTAACCTTTAGACCCTTAAACCTTAAACCATAAACCCTTAAACCCTAACACTAAACCCTAAACCCTAACTCGTAAACCCTACGCCTTACACCCTAGACCCTCAGCACTGAACCCTAAACCTAAACCGTTCACCCTAAACCATAAACTAAACTAAACCCTACACTATTAGTCTACATTGTTAATTGCAGTTGGCAGAGAAAGATCCGAATAAAGCTTCTAAGAGTCATCCAACGAAACAACATACTGCATATCATGCACAGATGACTTCTAAAAATCCACCATGTGCTTCACAACCAACAAATTCAATGGAAGGGACACACTCACCTACTAGGACATATGATGTATCACCTCCACCTTCAATGGAAGGGGTGCACTCACTATGTACATCACAACCAACAAATTCAGATGCAGGACATACTGATAGATCTTTTGGTTCATTAGAGACACTAAGAAATGATGCCAAGCCAATTTTAGGCCATGTCGATGGTTTAGTGTAATAATCTCTTAGTTTAACTTGAAATATAAAAATATCTTGTATTCTTTGTTCTATTTTAGATGAAAGAGACTGGAACCACTCCTACTCCATTGGAGTTGTTCTATCGCATGCACCAACATAAGGACAACACATGGGTGGATAGGAGATAACAACATGTAAGAGTAATGAACTTTCATGTTTATAATCATCTAATTGTTTGTGTTGTTGTTTTTATTCTATTTTGGTTTATTATGAAACACTTATTAGGCTTATATTGGTGATGACAACATGAATTTACACGCACATTGAAACAATTGACCAAAAGAGCATCGACACAAGGCAAACCTCCACAAAGTGAGTTAGATGTATGTTGCAAAAACGGCAAGTGCACCGCTTGTTTCAAGTAATAAAGTAGGTAAGTAAGCATCGTCTCCACAGGGATTGGTATAAAATTCACAGTAATTCTAGGTCTTAGCAATTGGGAGTGAAAAGAAAGAATTTGTGAAAGAATTTTGTTGTTGTGTGTTGAATATCGCAAATAAAGACAGAAATTAAAGAAGTAAATTGCAGTAAAAATAGTTGAGTTGTTACCAATGGAATGAATAATTGTGGTCAGGCACAATCCCCTTTGATCCCTACCTCTTTCACTTAACTGGTTATCAAAATCTTTCCAAATTTAGTTAAATCCTAAGTCCTTAGCAATTTAACCCTTTAACCTGAATTGAAATCCTAATCCCTTAGCGATTCCTATCAAGCTAAGCATTTGAAAGAATATATCATAAGTTGATTGTTCTGATTGCTCAGAGAATAAATCTTTTCTAATGTAGTTAACCCCTAATCCCTTAGTGAATTAACCTTTTAACCTGAATCAAAAACCTAATCCCTTAGTGA
>PYAF01002259.1:713033-737208 GCA_007407185.1 Glycine tomentella
CTGTTGAATAAAACATTTTCTGCAGTAACCTAGCTTGATTCTATGTAAAACTGAATTCCAGAGGTTTAGAATGCTAAAATCTGATCCTCAGTCCCCTTCCATCAGTCCTAGAGGCCTTGTATTTATAGAATGGTTTAATTAGAGTAACAAAGCATCTTTCTGGGCCAATTTTCGAGCTGTATAAGTTTAATTCAGGAAACTGTATCTTTTCCACGCTAATTGCGCAGATTGCGCGAATTGAAAGCTGCCTCTGAACCTTGTGGCGCGGATCGCGCGATTTGTGGCGCTGATCGCGCCACCTTCACGGCATGATGGCGCTACTGGCGTGGAAGTTCACGCTGATAGCGTGAACCATTCGAAGCTGGGCTCTGTTTTTATCTTGTGGCGCGACTCGTGTGGGGATTGGCGCGACCCGCGCGAGACCCTTGACCTGCTTTCTTCTTCTTTTGCCTTGTTCTCCTCCTTTTTGGCCCTGAAACGCATCTTGGTAATAAAATGAGCTATAATCAAATATAATTAACAAACTAGTCTATAACTAATCTAATTCCTAATGATTTAATCGAAATATAACCTAAAACTATCCTAAAACTAAGATGTGTTTGCAACATATCAATGTGTGGTGTGATGTAGCTAGATCAAAGAAAGGAAAAGTTTATTGGTTTGGAATGGAATCTAAAGTAATGGCAACAAGTCCTTGCTATCGTTGCTCATCTTCTTCAGCAATGGAGTGGGTAAAAAAACAAGAGTTTGATGAATTGGCAAAAGAGATGGAAGAAGTTAAAAATGAAAGAGATAAGCTTCAA
Organism: Glycine tomentella; assembly: GCA_007407185.1. Classification (NCBI taxonomy): domain Eukaryota; kingdom Viridiplantae; phylum Streptophyta; class Magnoliopsida; order Fabales; family Fabaceae; genus Glycine; species Glycine tomentella. Next base: position 713,837 of record PYAF01002259.1, read on the forward strand.
GCCAGAGTTGCAAACACTGAGAGGCTTGTTGAGCATAACAATGCATTAATATGAGAATTGATTGAAAGCATGAACAGGCCATTTACTGGAAATAACAGTTAAGATGAAGGCGAAGATGATCGTGAATATGAAGGTGACGAGGAGTCACCAAGTGAGCCATAGTGACTCAACACTGAATATGTAGACCCTCAACAGTGAACCCTAAACCTTAACCGTTCACCCTGCACCCTTAACTAAACTAAACCCTGCACCCTAATACCTAACATTTTCTACAAAACTAAACCATAAACCCTAAACTAAAATAGTTCTATGTAATAGTTGCTAACAATTTCACATGGCCCTAACAATTTTATAATATAACATATTAACTAATAAATTAACTTACTTGTTGGCAGAGTTTCGCTGCAGAGATAAGTCACTCGCAAACCTAGACTTCAGGAACTTTTAGAGAGAAGGTGAGACAGTAAAAGTGACGAAAAAGTAAAAAAATTCCAGCGTATAAAAGAGGGAGACACGCCCACGCCTAATCTGGGCGTGTCTCCTTGCCCCAGAAATGTAAAATGTTTCAAAATAACCAAAAATTGGTAATTTTTTATTAAAAAAGTATTATTTGGGTTCTTTTACCAGGAGACATCCCCAAAAGAGGTCAATAAGCGATCCTGTGTGCCCATAAAGCATCTTCAAGTAGCTTGCTCCAATCCATCCTGTTAGGTTGCACTACCTTCTACAACTCTTGCTTGATCTCTCTATTAAAAACCTTCACTTGCCCATTAGTTTGGGGATGATAAGCTATAGTAACTCTATGCACAACCCCATACTTCTGGAGCAAGGATGTCAATGACCTGTTACAGAAATGGCTCCCCTGGTCACTAATAATGGCTTTAAGAACACTAAACATGCAAAACATATAAAAAACCATGAGAAATAGAAAATGGACCCATAAAATCAATATCTCATTCATAAAAAATATCACATAAAATAATCAGCTGCTGAGGCATCTCATGCCTATTTGTAATGGTTCCTCCTACTCTTTGACACTGCTTACATCATGTGGAAAAGTGATGAGCATCTTTAAACATGGTGGGCTAATAGAACCCATAGTCCAATACTCTCCTAACGGTCCGCTGAGGACCAAAATGACCATCGATAGGTGTGCCATTACAAAATTGAGGAATAAACTAAATCTCGTGATCTGGTACATACTTGCAGATCACTTGGTCACTACCAAACCTCCACAAATAAGGAATATCCCAAAAATAATATTTAGTATTACTCTTAAATTTATCTATTTGAGACCAAGATACATGAGGTGGAACAACAGATGCAACAATAAAATTCACAATGTCAGTAAACCAAGGTGCAATATGTGATGAATGCAAATGCATCAAATGCTTATCAAGGAAATTATCCCTAATAGGAAAGGACTCAACAGGTCCCTCAATCCTGCTCAAATGATCAACAACCAAGTTTTTTGTACCACTCCTGTCCTTAAGTTCAATATTAAACTCCTAAAGAAGAAGCGCCTACCTGATCAATCTAGGTTTAGCATTAGGCTTCTTCAACAGGTACTTCAAAGCTGCATGGTTGATTTAGTGTTTTTAGTTTAATATTTTTCTATTCTTCTTTTATTTCACTTCTCTTGGACTTTTATTTCCTCACTCTAACTTAGTTTTTGTCTTAGGCAAACAAGTGGGCTTAATTGATAATTGTTGCTTATTTTCAGATTTTTTGCTTGACTTATCTTCCTTGTGTAGGACCTAGAGAGCTCTACAAAACTACAAATGGTGCATATGAGTAGTCCCAGAAAATATAAGGGAAAGATCAACAATTTTTTCAAAGATAAGTCGAGGTCAATTCTATCATTTTGAGGGTCATATTAGGTTTGGAAGTCAGAAATCTTGTACTCAAGTTTTGGGCTGTGAATTGGTGTAATTAGTAATTAGTTAGATTAGATGGGCCTAATCATGGCACATCCTTTCCTACTGACTCAGTCACTATATTTTAGTGCAATTAGTTAGTGAAGAGACACACTTTATTTTTCTGAGCACAAACAAAATTTGTAGTTTCTTTTAGAAGTTTTCAGAATTAAAACCTTTTCTCTCATTTTCTCTCAATTGTTCTTCATTGATCTTTATTTTTCTTCTTCCTTTCATCTCTATTCTTTTATTTTTCTCATACAAATTTTGTGGCTCTTACATTGATGATGATCATGGAAGGCTAAATAATCAATGAATCTAAGGATCCAATCCAAGCAAGGAGAATTTGAGTTCTGGTTTGGTATTCTAATTTCTATGTGAATGTTCATCTTCTTCGTCAATCCTCTTTTCGATTTTCATGATTATGAATATGTATAGGATTGAAAATGAATTACGTTATAAATTTATTTCCTAATTTTGAATTTTAATCATAGATTGTTTGGATGATATTTCAATCCGATTTGTGATTTCAATTGATTTAGGAGTTAATTCGATTGAACTGCTTCTAATGATATTGAGTGAACCTTCATAATATGATCATTGTATGAGAACTATGATAGTTTGTATTGCTTGGTTTGGTGAATTGGATTGATATTCTTGAATATTTTTTTTAAACACATTTTATCAATTCTGTTAGTTTCTGCATTTTTCTTAAATTCTTGTTTGTGTTTCTACAATTTTTATTCATTGCCTACAAACTATTTGATAAACCCTCCTGCTGTTTATAAGTGGATTAAGTCAAGAACCAAATTAGACTGTATCTTTGAGTTGACCTAGGTTAATCCTGTGCTACAAAACTATCTTAGTTTTATTTGTTTTGTAGCGATTCGACAGTCATTATCAATGGTCAGTAAAGACAGTCATATGGGAGCAAAGCAAATAAGATCTGAATTTATCTAAAGCAAAAACAATAGCAAAAAGCTCCTTCTCAGTGGTGGTGTAGTTAACTTGGGCTGCATCTAAAGTGGGTGAAGCATAAGCAATGACATGGGATAGTTTATCAACTCTCTGTGGCAACACAACCCCAAGCGCATAGTTAGAGGCATCACACGTGAGCTCAAAGGGAAGCTCCCAATTTGATGGCTGCATGATGGGAGAGGTAGTAAGCTTCTTCCTTAACTCTTCAAATGCCTCTTTGCAAGGATGGTCAATCACAAAGTCTACGTCCTTTTGGAGAAGCTTGGACAATGGCAGTGCAATCTTACTGAAATCATGGATGAGTTTCCTATAAAAACCTGCATGTCCAAGAAAATAACACACTTCCTGCAATGAAGAAGGGTAAGGTAGAGAAGTAATATCATCAATCTTGGCCTTATCAACCTCAATACCTCTACTAGAGACCAGATTCCTTAAGGCTATACCCTCATGTACCATAAAATAACATTTCTCAAAGTTAAGAACAAGGTTAGCCCCAATGCATCGATTAAGAACTCTAGAGAGGTTATCCAAACATGCATCAAAAGAGGAACCATAAATAGTGAAATCATCCATAAACACCTCCATGCAACTCTCTAATAAATCAAAAAAGATACTCACCATGCACTTCTGGAAGGTTTCAAGAGTGTTGCATAGGCCAAAGGGCATCCTAGTGTAGGCAAATGTACCAAATGGACAGGTGAATGTGGTCTTGTGTTGCTCCTTCAATGCAATATGAATCTGCATGTAATTTGAAAAATCATCAAGAAAGCAATAATGTGATTTAGCTTCCAACCTCTCGAGAACCTGGTCAATGAATGGGAGAGGGAAATGGTCCTTGCGAGTTGCCTGGTTAAGTCTCCTATAGTCAATGCAAACTCGCAAATTGTTGGCTACTCTAGTCAAAATCAACTCATTATCCTGGTTTATCACGACCACTTGGACAGGTGAAACCAATGTGCTCGTAGCTTCATCACCTCCTTCTTCACCACATCAAGAATGGGGGGATTCAGCCTCCTTTGTGGTTGCCTTACCAGCCTAGAATAATCCTCCAAGTATATCTAATGCATGCATATAGAAGGATTTATTCCAGGAAAGTTAGCAAGCGTCTATCCAATGGCCTTTTTGTGGCTTCTCAAAAGGTGCAACAACTTCTCTTCATGCTTAAGTGATAGGCTACTAGATATGATAGAGAGCTTCAGAGTGTCACCTAAATATGCATATTTAAGGTGCTCAGGTAGTGGCTTCAGCTCCAAGGAAGGTGGTTGAATGATGGACGTCAAAGGAAGGTTGGTGGTTGATGGAAAAGAGATAGGAGAATCAATACCTGCACTTGTACCTGCAACACAATCAGAGTAAAGTGCAGAGGAAATCTCCGCACAAATACTACACATAGCAGCAGAATCATGACAGGTACAATTAAAAGAACTAAGATCAAAATAAAAAAAATAGAAAATTCAAAAAGTAAATTTGTACAAATATCTACACTATCTACTGCAACATCAATGATATCTACAAGGAAGACAGAATGCGCCTCTACAGGATGTCTCATGGCCTAAAAAATGTTGAAATGGACAACATCATCCAAACTCCATGGAAAGAGTTCCTGCATGCACATCAATTTTGGTCCTGGCTGTCATCAAGAATGGTCTCCCCAAGATCAATGAGGAACCATGGCTGGAAGACTCATTCTCCATATCCAAAATGTAAAAATCGGCTGGAAAAATCAGATTATTAACTCGCACCAACACATCTTCAATAACTCCAAGTGGAAGTGCAACACTTTGTTGGCTAAGTGAATGACAACACCAGTGGGTTTCAAATCACCAAGTTGTAATGACCTGTAAACTAATGTGGGCATAACATTAATGGATGCTCCAAGGTCAAGCATTGCATCTGTAAAAGTGCAATCTCCAATGGTGCAAGGGACAGTGAAAGTATCAGGATCTTTGCACTTCTGTGGCAGGGTGGATGGTGGAATGGAAGCAACAATTTTGCTTTGTATAAGTCAGAAATATTTCTACTTATCTTCACTTGCTCATTTCCCTTCAGCTTCCTCTTTTGGGTGCACAAATCCTTCAAGAGGAGAATGTTGACTTCCACCTTTTGAAAGTCTCAAGAAGATCAAAATCAAGCTCCATTTTTTTTTGTAGGAATGAATCTAGAAAGAAAATGTAGAGGAATCTATTTTGGCACCAACATCTGTTAAATTTGGAAGCTCCTTAACACTCCTTAAGGTAATAGCACTCATATTCTTTGGATTAATAATCGGTTGTGCTGGAATGTTGCTAAAACCTTGTTGCTGCATCTGATTGACAATTGTAACTAACTGTCCAATTTGAGTCTGCAGATCTTGGATGGTGACACTCATATTCTGTAGAAATTTAATGTTGCTGGTTGCCATTTGCTTCATTAAGTCCTCCAAGGAAGGTCCAAAACTGCTCTGCACAGGTTGTGCAGGTGTAGTGCAAATTGTTGTAATTTTTGCTATTGTCTGAATGGGGGGAGCTTATTTGCTGGTGGAGGGTTGATATTGTTGTTGTTTGAATTACTACAATTATTGTGTTTGTTGTTGTTGTGGACCAAGACCATACCTCAAGCTCGGATGATCTCTCCAACCAGGATTATAAGTGTTGGAATAGGGATTATACTATTGTTGTTGGGATCTGAATGGTTGTCTAGGTTATATGGCAGAAACTTCAGCAGTCTGTTTTGTTTCTTGAGTAGGACATGTATTTGTTGGATGATCTGGCGTATAGTAGATACCACACAACCTTGGTTGATTGGCTGCCATCACATTCTGCTATTGACCAATGGCAAGTTGTCTCACAAGGGATGTTAATTTTGTCAGTTCATTCTCCAACCTTTGGTTATCAGCAACCATAGAAACAGATACTTCATTTGCAGCAACATTGGATGGTGCAGCTACTCTAGCACCAAATTACTATTAATTTACTGCCATGTTGGAAATCAATTGCCTTGTAGCAATGGGAGTCTTGTTCATTAAAGTGCCTCCACTGGTTGCATCAATCATATTCCTGTCCATTAACATCAACCTTTCATAAAAATATTGGATCAATAATTGCTCACTGATTTGATGGTGATCACAGATAGCAAATAGCTTGTCAAACCTCTCTCAGTACTCATATAATGTCTCTCCAGGTAGCTACCTTATACCACAAATTTTTTTCTGGATGGATGTTGTTCTTGATGCATGGAAGAATTTCTCTAAAAAACTTCTCTTCATATTTGTTCAAGTGTTGATAGGATCTAGTTGAAGGTACAACCGGTCCTTAGCTAGTCCATCTAGAGAGAATGGAAATGTCTTCATCTTCACATAGTCTTCATGAATGTCATGTGGTTGCATGGTGAAACACACTACATGAAACTCCTTAAGATGTTTATGTGGATTTTCACCTGCAAGACCATGAAACTTTGGAAGCAAATGGATTAATCCAAATTTTAGCTCATAACTGACCTCTATCTCAGGATATTGAATACACCAAGGTTGACAAACAACATCAAGTGTAGCCAATTCCTTAAGAGTTCGATTGTTGTCAGTCATTGTATCAACAATAATTTCATAATCAGAATGTTCAAAATTAGAAACAGAAGGTTCAAAATTAGAATTAGAATGCTCAGAATACACTATACTACTATCCAGAACTACACTTCTATTATCTCTACTCAAATTGTGAAATGTCCTATCTATCTCAGGATCATATGAATGCAAGTCACCTAGTTTGGACCTAGTCATGCACAGTTCAACTCGTCAGTGACAGAAATAACAAAAAAACAGAAATAACAAACAACTACTCTACCAGAACACTATTCACAATATTTATTGAAATGATATAGAAAATGGAAAATTTCCCAAAACAATTTATTTATTTATTATTATTTTAAATAAAATAAAATAAAATAAAATAATAATAAATAAAAATCAAAATTAACACACTAAATGTCTAAAAATCATTTTTTATTTTTGTAATTGTTTTTTATCTATCTGTCTGTCTATCTATCTATCTATCTTTAATCTTCTATCTATTATCTATCTATCAATCTATCTATCTTCTATCTATCAACCAATTAATCTATCATCTATCTATCAACCAATTAATCTATCATCTATATATCTATCTATCTATAAATCTATCTTTCTAGAAACAATTCTTTTAAAAAAAATTTAGTAGACAGATGCAATTATATTATGAAAACAGTATGAACAACACAAGAACCAAGAGGAGGGGTGAATTGGTTGATCTTGACCGATTAAAAATTCTAAAAAAATCAGAGTTAAAAAGATCGTATCACAAAACAATTAATGAAAGCTTTCAACCAATCAAACACCAAACCTTAATGAATGCAATCAAAAACATTTTTTGTCGATTGTGAAATGTTGCACCAACAAATGACAAGTTATAACCACAAGAAAAGATAAAGATGAAGTAGTCAATACAAATATTTATACTGGTTTATTTTTCAACCTAGAGAAGCTACATCTAATTCTTCTAACCAACAAGTTAGAGTTCCACTAATAATAATATGTTTCTTATAAGCCCTTACAACCACTCTTAATCACACCTAGATCAAGAACGAGATATCTAACTCACATAGATTCTCTGTGATCAAGACATAAAAAAAACCCATTTATACTCTTACCTCTATAAACACCTATTCTAGAAAAGCCTTAAGAAAAACTATTGTTATAGTTACACAAAAAGAAATTCAAAAAGAATTTACAAACAAGTTGTATGGAAAGAAACCACTTGATGATCCACTACAGATGTATGCAAAAGATTACCAGACTTGAATCAATGGTGAAAGAAAAATACTTCAGAACTTTCCTTCCAAAATCTTCTTTTGACACTTTGCCCAAAAAGAAATCCTCTTTAGAAATCTTGAAGCTTGAGGATTTGTGGGACTAACTCAGAATAGCACTTTGAATCTTTTCTTTCTTCAGAAAGCTTATGAAAATAATTTGATAATTTGTTGTATCTTTTCAAAACACTCAACAACTATTTATAAAAAATTGTTTGTAACTGTCAATAATTGATTAATTCACTAATGTAACCAATTAAATTCACTTATGTAATCGATTAATTACTCATTTAATCTATTAAAGTGTTCTTGAACTTTCTAGAAAAAATTTATGAGTAATGTAATTGATTATTTCGTAATGTAATCGATTATCACAGGAAGTCTTTGTTTCAAAACGCGTCAAGTAATCGATTACCACCATATCATAATCGATTATCATACGAAGATTATTTTGTGATTTTGTGTAGTGTAATTGATTATCATACTCTTGTAATCGATTAAAGTGTTCTTTAAAACTTAAGTAATAGATTACCATTTGCTGGTAATTGATTAAACCAGTGAGAAATTATTTTTCCAAAACTTAAAAATGGAACACGTGGCTTTTTATGCAATCATGAAAACTTTATGTTTTAGAAAATCTTTTTCACAAAACTTATGCTTTTCTGAAAATATGAATGCAAAAACATGAATGAGCTTTATGCAATGGAGCATAGGAAGTCTCATCTTAGACATACACAAATTACAACTACCAATCAATTGAATTGGTATGTAAAAAGCCTAAATACTTTACTGCCTAAGAGACTCAACTTCTTGATCCTCTTGAGCTCTCCCTGACTCTAACATATTATACTAATATCAATTGTACCTATACTATAATCTAATTATGAGTGGATTAAAGTTGGCACACAATGAACTGTATCTCCGACAATGGCGCCAGCTCGACTGTCGAATCGCTACAAAACAAATAAAACTCAGATAATTCTATAGCACAGGATTAACCTAGGTCGACTCCGAGATAAAATCCAAATTGGTTTATGAATTAATCCACTTATAAATAGGAGGGGGTTTATCAAACAGGATGCAGATAATGAATAAAATTTACAGAAACACAAATAAGAATTGACGAAAAAAGCAGAAACTCACAGAATTGATAAAAGATGTTGTAAAACGTATTCAAGAATATCAATCCAATTCACCAAACCAAGCAATGCAGATTATCATAGTTCTCAAATAATGATCATATTGTGAAGGTTCATTCAATATCATTAAAAGCAGTTCAATCGAATTAACTCCTAAATCAATTGAAATCACAAACCGGATTGAAATATCATCCAAACAATCTATGACTAAAATTCAAAATTAGGAAATAAATTTATAACCTAATTTTTTTCAATCCTAAACATATTCATAATCATGAAAATCGAAAAGACGATTGAAGAAAAATGTGAACATTCACACAGAAATTAGAATACCAAACCAGAACTCAAATTCTCCTTGCTTGGACTGGACCACTGGATTGATTGATTGTTTAGCCTTTCATGATCATCATCAATGGAAGAGCCACAAAATTTGTGTAAGAAAATAGAAGAACGAAGACGAAAAGAAGAAGAAAAATAAAGAACAATGAAGAACAATTGAGAGAAAAAGAGAGAAAATATTTCAATTCTGAAAACTTGCACTAGAAGCTAGAAATTATGGTTTTGTTCTGTCTAGCTACACTAATATATAGTGACTGAACAAAATGAAGGGATGAGCTCTGATTAGGTCCATCAAATCTAAATAATTATGCTAATTACACAAATCAAACCCAAACTCACAGCTCAAAACTCAAGTGCAGAGATTTTGAATTCCAAGCCTAATTTGACCTTCAAACCAACAAAATTAGCATGAGCTTATTTCTACTAAAATTGTAGCTCTTTTCCTTAGCTTTCTAGGGACAACTCATATGCTTCATTTGGAGTTTTGTAGAATCATCTAGGTCCTACACAAGAAAGTTAGGTCAAGTAAGCACAAAATCTGGAAATAAGCAACAATTATCAATTAAGCCTAATTATTTGCCTAAGACCAAAACTAAGTTAAAGTGAGAAAATAAGAATCCAAGAGAATTCAAATAAACTAAGAAGAATAGAAAAATACTAAATTAAAAATGCTCAATCAGTCCCTTGAGAAGATAGTTGTGAAACTATCTCCTCCTTAGTCAGGTAAGACCTAAACTCTCCAGATAGGTATTCACCTCCTCGGTCAGACCTAAGAGTCTTAATTTGAACACCAAGATGCTTTTCTGCCTTAGCCTTAAACTCGTGGAATTTTTCAAAAACTTCAGACATATGACGCATCAAGTATATGCATCCAAATCTTGAGTAATCATCAATGAATGTGATGAAGTACCCATACCCGCCTCTGGCCTGGACATTTATTGGTCCACATACATCAGTATGTACCAATTCCAGCTGAAGTGTAGCACAATTTCCTTTGACCTTGAAAGGCTGCTTTGTCATTTTACCCTCTAAGCATGATTCGCATGCTGGTATCAGTTCAAAAACCAGGGATTTTAAAATCCCACTGTTGACCAAACCTTGTATCTTATTAGAGTTAATATGACCTAATCGCAAATGCCAAATATAAGTTTCATTGGAAACCTTTCTTTTCTTAGATAGATGAACATGCTCTTCCTCTCTTATTTCAACATGATTAACTTCATGGGATATAGGATTAAGGAAATAAAGACCATTAAACATAGTACCAGAGCATATAAAAAAAGATAAACTCCTTATAGAAACTGAGGAATTAAACTAAACTCTCAAACCATGTTTAATCAAATAACTAACAGAAATTAAATTCCTCTTAAAATATGGAACAAATAAACAGTTATCCAAAACCAAAGTTCTACAATTACCAAATGACAAAATAACTTGTCCTACTGCTAGTGCAGAGACAAACTCCCCATTTCCAAGTCTCAAAACTCTTTGCCCTTGACCTATTGGCAAGCTATGTTTTAATTATCATTTAATTTCAAAAAATATCCTTAGTATCCAAGCATTTTCGATGTGGGTCGTACAGTACTTTACTAAGAATTATGAATTTGTTTAGGTCCAATCAAATAAAATCCGGTCATCCTTATCCGATAGGGCTTCACATGAACATTTTATTAATGGACCCACAATGGAGCCCATAGGTTTAAAAATTAATATTTTAATTTTAAACCGTCACTCATTCAATATTTTTGTTACTAGGAATTTTAAAATATGATTTATTTAAATCATACCAATTTGGCGAGGTAAGTGTGTAAGTTTAGTGGGAGTCTCTTCGTGCTACTGCAACGATGACTAATTAAATAACCATTGTACTTAAAATCACTTTCCTAGTCATCAAATGCATATGAGCAAAAGATAACTCCATCATTTTTAAAATAATTAATCCAATCATTAATCTAGAATTTGAAATTCATAATGATCATTAATTTGAATTCAAAATCATATTTTTTAAAAAAAAATTCTAAACATAATTTCCTGTATGCTCTCATTATTGTCATAATGATCATTAATCTAGTCATTGGGACATACTAACCATTAATAAAATAATTTAAATTCAAAATCAATAATGACCATTAATTAAACAACGATCATAAACCCTAATATCCTAAATTCTCTCATTATTTTCAAAATTATAATCAATCAAATAATTTGATTTCAAAATCAATCAAAATTACCATTAACATAACAAAATTTATGCATGATCAAGTAATCACCAATACTGTGATATGGCTCAAATATTTTATATATGGCGTGTTATCACACAAATCATGTTACCACATATAATCCATCTATTCATAAAAATGGTAATTATAAAACTTTAATCCATGGTTTCCTAAAAAAAATAAAAATATCTTCTTCTCCCTTTGCTGTTTTTTGAGTCAATCCATCATGGACCTCCGATCACCTAGCCCACCATATGGATAGAACCTCCATGGAGAGAGGAGCACGCAGCCATTTGAACCACAAGAAAAGGATGTCGAACGCGCTCTCACGTGCCACATTTATACTGGAGTGTGATTACCACTTGCAACCACTTATGATGACGTGTGGAGGTGCATGCGGCACATCTTGCAAAGGCTCTGATTCTTATTCCCATTGTTTTTCTGTCCTCTTTCACGTTATGGCCTCAAATTTTTCATAAAAGCTTCAGATAGTCATGAGCTGACTCAAACAGTGACGGATATACATCTTTTGGATACAAATATTGAACCTTTCTCTCTTACAACAATAAAATTGATAGACAAAAGAAAAATCAAGGAGGAAACCTGATCATAAGGGATCAGCCTCCTGGTTACATATCCAAAAGAAATACATTCAAATGTTCTACCATGGATTAAAGCACATATTTTATAAAAACCATACATCTCATGAAAAAATTATAAAAAAAAACATAGCATATGTGTAATCCAACATAAACATAGAACTCTATTTGTCATATCATATAAAAGACTAGATCAACATCAAACGTACAGTCTAGGCTCTAATACCAATTGAAGGATTCCATAGAATCTGCAGAAGCATATTGGACCTAGAACGTTTGAATGCTATAAGATCATCCTTATCTTTCTAATCAAAAGGAAAGAATTACCTCTTGAAGCGTGAATACAATATCCTCATTTATCTTTGGTGAGTCCTCTCTTAGCCGTCTCAATCGGCTACGAATGGCAAATCTTTCGTGCTATTCTCGAATAAGGGAGAGGAAAAATGTGTGGACACTTTTCTATTTCAAAGAGATGATGGAAACTCTTGTCTTTGTCTAGAGCAAATAGGATTACTATATAGGAGACTAAGAAACCTAAACCTAGGTTTCTTGGACCTTTGCCATACACTTAAGCCCAATAGCTTTTGTATAAATAGCATTCTCAACAGAAATGATACTTATCCAAGTCAGAGGGCAAGCCCTATCATAGCAGTAAAATTGTGCCTTGGTCACTGTTGGTCATGGGTTTGAATCCGGAAACATCCTCTTTGCATATGCAAGGATAAGACAGAGTACAATATACCCCCTGGGCTACTAATTTAGCATCTTCATTCCAAACACATGTATGGTTAAATATGTGAGTACTATATTGTATCTATATATTTAATATATATATATATATTTAATATTTACATATTTATATCCATGTTTTTAATATATATTTAACTTTGTTGCCAGCACTAATTGAAGTACTTGTATATTTGGATTGAAACAATAATAATGGTGTTAATTGATTATTAAGACTCGTGTTATATCCATTTGTATAATCAGTTCAGCACTGCAAATTTAATAACTACAGTTCTTGAATGGAAATTTAAAAAAATTATACAGATTATAAAATAAAGAAGTGGAGTCCAAATTCCTTACTAATTCTACCACCCACTATGAATTCGGGGCCAAAATACAAATACATTCCTCAACAACAACATTAAGTTTTCAATCACAACTTAAACAACATAAATTAAAATCTAACTGAACATGAACAGAGTACATGAGTCTGAACCATCACCAAAACACTTAACAAAAGACAAAAGACAAACACAACAAAACAAAACAGCCCTAACTACATAACTTCGCTTCTTCAGCAGGTATAGACTACTAACTTGCCATCAATTCTTCTTAACCTTTTTTTTTTCAAAGATTTCAGTGGCAAACGCATTTCTGGTTGAATTTGGACAGGTTCAACATCCATACCAAGACCAAGTGTCTTCCCTTTGATGCTAGAATTTTCAATACTTTTGTCCTTCTTTTCAAAATAGGCACCTCCCACTTGGTTGATATTATATGCACCTTCCAAATTTTTTGGTTGTGTAGGTATTTAACTTCCAAAAACAGTCCCCACAGGAGTTAATTCCTCTAAATCCTTCAATTCAGGCTCAATTACTTTGAATTGAGTGGCAGAACCATATTCCATAGGACTGATTATTAAGACGTTTGACAAAATTATATCTTCATTCTCATTGCTAACATGTTTCACCTTAATCAGAGTGACATTCTCTTAATCCTATGAAAGGTTAGTTGCTTCATCCTCTTGAGTTATAAAACATTTTCCAATGCAACACCTTCAAAGTTGTCCATAAGATCTTATACCAACTGTGAAAATGAATTAAATTAATGTGAAATACTATACTTTTATTTTATATTATATATTTGCTTATTCAAAACTTAATGAGTAAGTATGACAAACCAATGACAGAATTTTGGAAGATTCCTCTTCCATTGATTCCTTGAACCGTTTCATGATTGCAACATTAGTGCATATTTTTTGCACCCTAAATGATTGACTAAATCTAAAAGTTTATGCCCTCCCAACATCCAATTTGAATAAAATGGACTTGTCTTTCAAATCAGTAATTTCTTTAGGAAAGCTTCCAGCAACACCATCCTATATTTGAGAAAATCCAACAATATACAGAGATTAGTAACCATATGATCAAATAATCAAATATTCCTAGATAATCAGATCTAATTTGTATGATGCGTGAATTTAGATGATAATCATACCTTTTGGTGCATTTCAAACATGTTGTTACAGGACCTGTTGAATAGAATTGTAGCTTCACGATCCCAAATCACAAAAGTTGTCGAGTTTGAATAATTTGAGTTTGAATAATCACTAACCCTAACCTTGATTTGGTACTTAAACGTCACATTGCATATATAACTAAATGTTACCTTAGAATATAAGTAACACGATTCTATAGGTTACATAGTCAATAACATTGATACAAATGTCACCTTAAGACCACATTGACAACATGTTTCTTACATTTAGGACAAAAGAACATGTTGGAATCTAGATACATAGCCTTACTACAGGTACACGATGTGTACCACCATTCTTCATCATCCACGATATGTTTGATAACATATAAAACTGCAGCGGAACAATCCTACAACACTAACAATACAAAAACAAATTATTAAGAAAAGTTTATTTAATATAACAGTAACTTTCAAATGTTTATGCATATTACATTATTATATTATTATTACCTCCTTGCATTCTTTAATCCATTTTCTTTTTCTTTGGTGTAACCTCAAGAAAATCAACCTCCGTACTAACTGTCACTAAGTTGACTCAAACTTAACATGGTGAATCCATATTCTGAAGCATCCTGCAACATAAGACTGGTTAGTACAGATCACATTACAGTTAATACAAAACTGCATTTTAATATTCCAATCTTAGAATCTACTAATCTTACAACAGTTTTAAGAATAAAAAACCTATACATGTTGAAGCAACACCAAACAAATATAGTACCTATTTGCTAGAGCATTGGTAGCCTCAAAATTTGCATTGTATACCACTTTTGTACCATAGATACAGTTTTGGATATGTATTTTATCTACAGAAATACATCATCACTTCAGTTTACTACCTTTATACAATAAATCATACCATAATAATAAAATAAATAACTACAACTACAACTATTTCTAATACCTTGAAAAGTCTAGACTTTGGAAAATTGAACAATGACCACAACATTGTCAACTTCTCGAGATGCCAAAAAATCATTTACTTCATCCACAAATGAACAAAAAGAATACACTCAATTCGATCACTAATTTAAAATTCATTTATTAGTCATAAAACTTTAAAATAAATAAAAGAAAAAATGAAATATAAACCAACCTTTATTTGGATAACAATCATCTTGCTCCTTTTATCATTTCTTTCATTTTCACGTTTAGTGCCCACATTAGTCAACATCCCATCACATCTAAGTTAAAGTAAAGACATTAGTTAAAACACTTTTGTCTAATTAATACTGACAGAGAAGATAAACTATAAATTTTTTAAATGAACTATGTATTGAACTAAATAACTTACCCATTAAGTAGTCACTATCATAACCACCACCAACAATATCACTTATAGGTACAAAATCATATGGCTTATGAGGAACATCAACATTTTCCACCCGTGTAACCTTAGTAGAGTATTGAAAAGAAATCTTATATTTGTTGTGGGATGTTATATAAATACCACCATTTTCAGCAACCTTGAAAAACTTGATTGAATAAACTTTGCCATCCTTCAAAGATTTTGAAATTTGTAAATTAAATCCTTTTTGATTGAACCATGAATTCTTACCCCCTATAACCAATCACAATGGGTTAATCTTTCAGGAAAATGAAAATCACCAAACAGAATAAAAGCTTCTGAAATTTAAAAACACAGTCAAAAAAGATTTAGCAAAAATGAAAACCTTAGAGTCCACGAAGACTATTTCCATGGAAAAAGGCAGTTTTTGGGATGAGTTTTCCTTCTGATTGGATACATTAGACACCATCCACATTCGGATCACCCTCACCAATATCCTCCAACAATCCTTTTCAGCAGTAATCTCAACAACAGAGTTGTATTTGTTAGCCATTTTTCAAAAGAAAAAACAACAACATCAAAAACAACAAGTTGTATTTCTTCAGCAAATTGTTTTTCAGCAATTGCACAGCATAACTTATCCCTCAATTTTGAGTTATTTATAGCAAAATGTAGTGGGAAGACAAACGAAATTCAAATTCAAATTCAAATTCAAATTGGATCAAATTTCCAATTTTCAAAATTTCCTTCTTCAATCACATTTATACTCTTATTAGAAAAAATATTAACCTATGCGGACCTCCAAAATTGCCAATTACATTATATTATAAACCTTAAAGGCTTAGACTCTCCTTATCTGGTTCCAACATATGTTGCATGATAGTCCTTGTTGGTTTCTACTTATAGCTGTATGTAGATAATACTTTCAAGTCCTCCTCTTAAA
The DNA here is from genome assembly GCA_007407185.1 of Glycine tomentella. Lineage (NCBI taxonomy): Eukaryota > Viridiplantae > Streptophyta > Magnoliopsida > Fabales > Fabaceae > Glycine > Glycine tomentella. The sequence goes on from PYAF01002259.1 coordinate 730,341, forward strand.
AACTTATATTTGTTGTGTGTGTTACGCTCCCTCTTTTGTGTGATAGTTGTTCTCTACTTCCAACACCTGCTGTGTGTGTCATAGTTCTGCAAAGGACTGTAAGTGGACTTCAAACATATACAATTTTGAAAAGCAAATTTTTCCACTGAAGCAATTTTGTATCTATTGTTTATAGCCAGCATAATGGGCTTTGTATGTAATGGACCAGAAGTGGCCTTTTGAGAGGAAGCAATTTTGAGAAGCAATTTTCCTGAAATAGATAAATTTTGAAAAGCAAACTCACTAAGGCAGCTTGCTTACCAACCTTATGAATGACTTTCAGACATTCTTCTTTTCTGTTAGCACACATCTAGTGATCGATGAATTTGTTGTCGGAATAAGTGTAAGAGCAATAAGAGAATTCGCAGACTCAAGCCATGATCCAGTTCCATAAAATGTGCTTGAGGTAGGCCATTATTCCTCTTGTCCTGTTCACTTCTATTCTCGGAGCTGAGGAATACGAAGAATGGCTTTTTGGTCCCTTTCATCCAGTGGTTAGGACATCGTCTTTTCATATCAAAGACACGGGTTCGATTCCCGTAAGGGATGGCTACTCTTTCTCGGCCGCTTCTGCTTCACCAAGTGGTGCAACCTGTATTTTGTTGCCAAAAAATGCAATTTATGGGTTCTCAAATGTTATTATTATGGATGTAATGTGTGCTTATACTTCGGTTGAAAATGAATTAGGTTATATTATTTGAATGACTACATAAATTTTAATATATTTTTTTTAAAAAAAAATCAACAACTAATTTTTATTCCACCATTCCCTTCTAATTTAAAAATTATAGAGAGAATTTTCCAGTGCATACAAATTTTCCCACAGTTTCATATCCAATAAAAAAACTACTGATGTAATCAAACAAATACAAAAAGGTTGTATGCCTCATGAACTACAATTAAATCCCAAATAATACATATTAAAATTTTCAACCAAATAATCATATATAAAACCAAGTGCTCCTCATGTTTAACTTAAGCACATAAAAACATGCTTCATACAGTAATCATAGATACATTAATCATGCTAACTTATTTTACAATATTTCTATGACATTCATTGAATCAGCAGATGAACAATGCTTAAGTTCAAGGAAGTGGTCTCGATTTAAACTCTTACCAATCTTGTTAGACTTAATTAACAATAAAATTACTTATTTAATTTGAAACATACTTAGATTGATATTTGAATTGTAATTGAGTGTGTTCACTTTCTTTCTTTTTTATTATCATAATTAAATTCTTTTATAAACAAATTGTATATGTTATCTCTTATATTCTTGGATGAAGTGTTTCTTATGACCCAAAACCTTAACACACTTTTTTGAAAATGACTAAGTAATAAAACAATCATATTTTGCCTTGTCTTTTCAAATGTGTTGTTGCATTTATTATGAAACAAAGGAAAAAAGGTAGAATATGTCTTACATACGTTAGAAAAGAAAAAAAAATTTGGTATAAATTGTCATTATTTTTTACAATGTCAAACTATTGTTCTCTTCAACCTTTTGTGATTTAATATCTCATGCATTAAATGTACACCTGAATGGAAAAAGCTTATTTTGAACATATATTTTGTCAAGCTTTGATAAGAAGATTAGAGAGTGAAGAATATGAAGGCCACAAAGTTACAAAGTGTGAAAATTCTGACAAGCTTTATCACTTTCTAGACCATTACATAAAAGCTCTAAGACTCCCATATTCTTTGTAATCACAAAGCTATTGTATTGGTGTTTATCTTAAAAGCTCACTCTATGAGTTATCTTTCAAAGACTTATCTTTGTGAAAGCTTGGTGTGGCTTAGCGAAAAAAAGTACTTGGGTCAAGTTATCTTGAGTTAAGATAATGTTGGTCGCAGCAAATTTTTTAAAGATGGACTTTCTAAATCATCTTATTTTTCATCTTTACTATGGATCGGTTTGAAGCCTTGCATTTCGAGCATTTTAGAAAATTTTGTTACAACTGGAGGTCCAATGATTGATAGAACTGGACAATCCAATATGTTACATCTAGAAGATCCAAAACTACCCATAGTTTTGATGATAAAAAAGATATAAAGTGTTGATAGACTAATGGTTTATGTGAAGTGAAACATGACATATTTGAGATAAGCTCATATGATAAAAATTTCTATCTTTATGCTTTTACAAGTTTTCATCAAACATGCTAATGAAACTTGTTTTATTAATAATTTTATTCAACGTCCAATGCGTTATTTTTAAACAAGTGTCCAATGGTTTGTGATCCGTGAACATCCTCCAAAAAAAAAGAGATAGATAATGGTAATCGAGGTGTATCAGTGTCGGAAACATGTTCAACATGACAACACTTTGAACAAGAGAGGTGTTTGTGTTTCAGACAATTTTCCTACCTTTAAAATGAAACAATGACCTTATAACACATTGTTCACCTCATGCCAAGCAATTTGAAGTCAAATAATTTGGTTTGTTTTGGAGGTGCTTCATGTTATGATAAGGGTGTGATGTAACTTGTTATGTGAAAAATGTGATAACTGAAAGTATGTTGATGGTTGAGAAACATGTATGGTGTTGAATTGGCCAAGGAGAAAACGCTTTGATGCTTGTTAGTTACATACACGGTCCTTATAATTGTTGTTGTGTTTTTTTTTTTTTTTTGTAATAAGCAAAATTGTTGTGTTGATTTTCTTATGTACAAGTTTCAGTTGAGTTTTAAGGACATTAGGATTTGGTGGTCTAGAAAAAATGTATTTCACAAACAAGGTAAAAAGAGTATTTGGAAAGAGAAATAGAGAAGTGGAATTTTCTCATTGATATGCCTATGCACTAGGGATGGGAAGGGTTTTCCTATTCTTATATCTGTCCCATAAAAAGGCGAGGCAGGTTTGGGAGTTTATAAAGGACAGAAGTGAAAAAATGAAACTTAATCTCATACCCATCAGGTTTTCTCGGATTCGGAGAAACCCATGGAGAATTCATCTTACATTTTTTAAAAAAAAAAAATTGTTCACATACTTTAAATAAATAATAGATTAAATTATTAATAAACATTTTAATTCAATATATATATATATATAATTTAATAAAGAATAAATAACTTAAACATATTTAAGAATTAAATTATATTTTTAATTAAACTCATCATTTTTAATTTTGTTAAAATTAGTATTATAATTATAATATTATCTATCTATTAAAATAATTATTTATATTTTTAATAATTATAAAAATAGGAAATAATTACATAATTATATAATTAACTATAACATTTAATAGTATATAATAATAGAATTATATATAAATATAAAGTACATTATTAATAATTATAAAAATATATGTAATTGGACAGGTATGAGAACGAGGTATGGTGTGACACTCAACCCTGCCCCTGCTTCCCCAAGTCAGGAAAACCCAAACCTAACTCTGATTACGGTTAAAGCAAGTTTTATGAGTCAAACTTGGAAATGAAAAATAAAAACATAAAATAAACACTCAAACCAAACCAAGTGATACTTTCCCATGCTAAAACTTGTCTTCATATATTTGGCAGCCAATTCTTGTGTGCAACCCCTTTTGTAGATTGCACGATGCGAAAGACATATTTTAGAAGGAGTTGCAATGTGTGAGAGAATTTTTCACCGTTAGATAAATTTATTTTAAATTTGATGGTTACAAATATTTCTTATTTTTTTTGTTCTTTCCCAAATAATGTAATGCACACCCTTTAGATTGATATATAGAAATCCTTAATTTGAAATCTAGCAATAATTAAGTTTCTTGTTCCTTTTCAAGATTGTATTTTGTGAGAAATTGTTCAATTATGCCATCATAGTTTCTTTCATGAAGGATTTAAATTGTTATTTTCTATATATATTGTTTATAATTATATTTAAATATTGTCATTGTATAGAGTGTTTTTTTATGATATTATAACCATTAAAAATTAACTAATTATATATAGGTTGTATTTTTATTAAGTAGATTAAATTATAATAAATTTTATAGTAATTTAGAATTAGTGAAAATGATATAAAGGAAAAATCTTCGTCAGTTTTATGATCACAAAATCCATTTTAAATACTATGTAATTGTTAGTATATGGATGTTCTAGAGACAATCTTTTCATTAGATTAGGAAGTACATGTACTTTTCATATTGTGATGAATAAATTATAAGCGCTTTTTATTTTATTTCATATTCTGTCTCGATATCATTATTAATATATGAGTAACTGGATAAAACCCTTGGAATAGAATAGGTATCTCTTGAGTATCAGTGATGGGATCATGATCATGAGGATTCAAGGATACCATATGTCTACTCCTAATTTTATGTTCCTAGTCTAGAGACACTGAGAATGGGATCAGTGATCTCAGGTAAGACTAGCACGGCTTATCTACTTGTATGCAGATACAAGGTAAAGACCTCATGAGCTACAGACATGGAGATGTCTTAGCTAAAGTCATGGGTGGACCTATAAGGGTATAACTCGCACTGAACAGACCCACAAAGAGACTCTATGAGGAAATCTCACAGATAATATCATTAGAGTAGTCTCTTATTATTTGGGTGTGTCTTTCCGTAGACCAGAAGTTTTCACCTAAACTGTGTTCTAGAAGACATGTTTTGATTATATACCTCGTCTACCTGAAACATGGAGACACATAGGTATACCTTTGGGCATGTCCTGAAAGAACACGAGCCTAAGGTGACTAGCTGAAGGAATTCGTCAAATCTCTGTGAGAGATTAGGTTATCTGTAAACCGGAAAAATCGGGATGACATTTACGAGACTCAGGAATCTATGCATAATAAAAGAAATCATGAGATGATCTGCCATTAGAGTCAGTAAAATTGGAGACTCCCTATTTCGTATTAAAGCTTACCCTAGACCGCAAGGGCAGATACGTTTCCTTACCCTAGGTTTTATGGGAAGGTAACCGAGACGAAAGGAAATACATACGGAAGCCAAATGGATTTAAAAGGATGATCTTGTCATTTACCTAACTAGTTCTGGGGCAACAAAGCATTGCTAGTGCTCAGTGTTGTCATTAAATGGGTAGTTGCCTTGGTGGGCCCAAACTCATTTATGTCAGTAGCTATGTTGGGCCTAATGGGTCACACACTAACACTTTATTGTCATGACATTATAGCATTAAAGGTTTTGGGCCTAATAATGGTTGTTGGCCCAAGGAGTTTGGATACCTATCTTAAAGAGAGAGGGGCGCATGAATGGAGTTAATGGGCTTGGATAGTCCAAGACATTATTAATTAATTTAAATAGTTAAATTAATTATCTAATATTTAAATTTGATAATTTAAATTTTGAATTTAAATATTTTAAATATGAATTAATTATAGTAATTAGTTTCATATCAAAAGGAGAAGATGAGAGCTAGATTTGAATTTGAATTCAACTAGCATCTTGTCATGATCATGTCCTAGATTTTAGGAAGAGGTTTGAGGGCTGATTAGGGGCGCCACATATGGCTGGATATTTAATTATTATTTGGCAAAATAATTCCCAAGTAATTGACTTGGTCTTAGGAGGATATGATGGGAGGTTGTTGACAATTTTTGAAATGCAACAACTCCATTTTTTTCTTCACGTGTGGAGTGCTCCATAATCAGATTTATTGGTTAAAAATCTGACTCAAACTCTTCTATAAAGTGTGCTCTTGTGATCATAGTTCTCTAATGGTTTTTGAAAGAAAAAAAAAACCTATCTACCTTCCTCCCCTTTCATGCGCCCCTTGTGTGAGTTTTGACAGAAAAATTCAGCCATCAATATCATCTATTGGTGAGCCTCTTAGATAAGAAAAACATTTTGAAACCTAACCTTCTTCCTCTCCATTGGTGAGCCTAGCCTGCCTCCATTGGTGGTTGTTGATGGCCTTCAAGAAGTGTTCTTGAGTCTTGACAAGGAATGGTGTGGATCAACATTAGAGGGCTTGTATCTTCAAGCCTATCCTTGATCATCAAATTTCGAATCTAAACAAGGTAATATCTATGTCCTAAAGAATGATTCTTGTGTGGTATGTGTGTTTCCACTTAAAAAAATTTTGTTTTTCTTCTCACATGCCTTCGACCTTCAAGGCCTTTTCTTTCAGTAATGTGTGCATATACTTCCAAGACATGAATGCTTGGATTGGATCGTTTCCGGATTGCAAACTTCAAGACTCCATGAAATTGTGGTTTGAAACTTAAATTGAAAAATGGAGAAGATTAAGAAATGATGATGAATGATGCCACGATCCGTAAGGAATGATAAGTCAGAGGAGGATTCGCCACAAATGAAAGTTTCCTTGATAATGTTGATTTGAGGGGGAGCTCTTGAAGATTGAAGCTTTATAAAGACTTGGAAAGGTTTTGACTTTCAACATGCTTGAAGGCTTGAAGATTAAAATTGTGATTAAATGTAAAAGGAAAGGAAGCCTTCTGATGATCCAAGTTTTTGCATGCTTACCATTGATAATCATTCATGCATTACATCATAAAAGCATTAAGCAATTGATTTGGAACTTAAAATAAGTCAAGCTGTTTTTTGGAAAAATAGTTCTAAGTTTGTTTAATCGATTACACAATTTATATAATCGATTATATTGTTCTTTAAACTTTCTGGAAATGATTAAGAACAAATTAATCGATTACATCATCGTTTTAATCGATTATTCTATTCTTACATAGACAAAATTTTGAATGAGTGACTGGTTTAATCGATTACCATTCAATTGTAATCGATTACTTAGCTATTTAGAAATTAAGATCACTCTGCCTTAATCGATTACCACTTCTTGTAATCGATTACATAGTTCATTCATGGTTTATACATTTCTGTTTTAATCGATTACC
>PYAF01002260.1:31846-51742 GCA_007407185.1 Glycine tomentella
TTATGTAACAAGCTAGATTTTTTTTTTTTTGAGAAAGTAGTGTTTGTATTATATAAACTTTTGTATCAGAGACATTGGCTATGTATATGAGTAACAAATCTTTTGCAAATTTTACATTTTAAAATTTTTACTATTATACGTCTCTTAGAAATTTATCCTTAAGTAAAAATAAAAATAAGTAAATATTTAGGTTGTTACAGTTCTTTACAAGCTTTTACAACTGACCACCTTTATCAACCTTAGATAAAGAAATATAAATCTAAACCATATAGACTTTTAATGACCAAGAACCAGATAATACTAATTTGTTCTTCCCTCTAGAGAACCCTACTCTAGAAAAACCTTTAAAGAGCCTCTTTGATCTAAGAACTTACAAGAAATAAAATTACACAAACAAATCACCGCAAAGAGTTTAAGAGAGATACATGTTGGATATAGGGGGAGAATTATGAAGAGTGAAAGACTTTGATTCAAGAATATGTTTTGAGCTTTCTACATGCTTGGAGTGCCTTGAAGTTTAGTGTATAATTCAAGTGTCAAGTGTAAGAGAAAGGCAATTTGATTGATCCATGCATTCATTCATTCATCCATTAATAAGCTTAAATGGTATTCACTAAAACATCAAAGCTTTTATTCTTTTGGTTAAAGTTTTAATCTGATTAAAAGGTTTTTGGAAAAATGATTTTTTACTTTTTTAATCGATTACTTAAGTAATATAATCAATTATTTTGTTCTTCGTTCAATCTGGAAAAACCTTCATAAAAAATTAAATCGATTACATATCGGATTAATCGATTATTTGACATTTGATTGAAATTGAAAGTGCTTTGTTAAATGTTTTAATCGATTACTGATATAGTGTAATCGATTACATAGTTGAAATCAGTTTTTAAGGTTTGCTGGAATAATCGATTACCATCATTCGTAATCGATTACATAGTTCATTTTGAAAATCCTAATCTTTTGACTTAATCGATTACCAAAACTCGTAATCGATTACACAGTTCATTTTGTGAAACTGAACTTTCTGTCTTAATCGATTACAACTTGGTTTAATCGATTATTTTGCTCGTTGCTGAAACCCAGAAGCCTTCTTGAATAGATTAATCGATTAAGTGATAATTTAATCAATTACAAAAGCATTTTAATCGATTATCTGGCGCGTTTAATCGATTACTGTTAGTTACAAAATTTGTTTTAAATAGATTTGAAGACTTGGCTTGTGAGAGAACTTGATCATTCGTATTTCTGAGTATACACAAGCTTTCTAAACTCTCTTAAAGTGATTTTCTGGGTTTTATTACTTCTTTCTTCTTTCAAATCATACATGGGTCTTTGAATGAATCTTGAGCAAGAAACTTTTCAAGGTTAAGCAAAAAACATGTGCTGATTTTGTTTTGTTATTCAACTTGACTTGGTAACTCATGTGCATTACATTCACTGGATCATCAGGTTGTCTCTCTCCTTAATCTTTGTGTGTAAATTTGTTTTTGAATTTCTGGTGTAATTGCTATTGTAAGTGGGTTCTTCTTGCTTGGATCTAGAGAAGGGTTCTCTAGTTAAAGAACAGAGTTGTGTTCTCTGGTTCTTGCTCCTTAGAATTCTAATAGGGTTTTAGATTTCTATTCTTTATCTAGGGTTGATAAAGAAGAGGTTTTGTAATAAGCTTGTAAGGACAAGATTTATAATAGTGGAACTCTAATCTAGTGTTGATTAGAAGAAACTGGATGTAGCTTCAGTTATGAAGTGAACCAGTATAAAATTGCTTGTGTGTTGTTTATCTCTCCATTACTTTTATTGTTCATTGATTCTTTGATTCATATTCATTGTTCAACAAGTTCTGTTTGAAGCAAATTAATTCCAAGGGGCTGAGCTATTTGGTTGAGTAAAAAGATTTCTTGGTTTTGAAAGTGATAAAGATCCTGAAACTCTTATTTGAATTAATTTTAAAATACCAAGATTTTAACCAATTCACCCCCCTCTTGGTTATTGTGACTATTCCCTTTATTTTCAATACAGCCTCATGATCCTCAAATGATGAATGAATGAATATTACCAAACAATCTCAGGTTGAATGAATGTAATTGTTGAAATCAGCTCTCTTTGACAAACTCTTGATAAATCTTATTCAAACCAACATGATCAATGATGCATAAGTTTTCGTTTTTGAAACAAGACCAATGTAACTCAGAATATCTCTTCTCAGACTGTGAGAGATTTTTTAAGTAATGAGTATTTCGCAAAATTAAGTTCCCTCTAAAACAAAACACTCAACAGCTTTTAAAGAAAACATTTGTAATCGAATGTAATTGATTAAATTGCCAAATAATCGATTAAAATATTCTTAGCACAACCTGGGAAATGAAACGAGCAAATTAATCGATTAATCTGAGTCGTAATCGATTAAAGCAAACAAAACCAGTTTTGAAACAAGCTTGTGTAATCGATTACTAATTATGGTAATCAATTAAAGCAGTCAAACATGTTTTGAGTTTCTACACTATGTAATCGATTACAACTTTCCTGTAATCAATTAATCAGTTCCACATGGCTTATGTAATCGATTACAAATGTTGGTAATTGATTAAAACAGTGCTAAAATGAGTTTTTCAAAACTCAATGATGAGAAATCAATTTCTTTATGTCTACATGAAAACCTTTATGCTTTAGTGAAATCATGTATGCATGTCAATGATCACGTTTATGCAATGCAAGAATTACAAGATAAGCCTCTTAAACACTTAACAAATTACAAATGTCTTGGCATGTGTAAAGCTAAAACTTTCTTCTAAGGCACAGGCTTCGTCCTTGACTTGATCTTCTTCCATCTCCCCCTATATCCAACAACCTATGTTCCAGTAGCAAGGTTGGAAGTCATTAGATTACTGCTTGCATTTGCATGTTTAATGGATTTCAAATTATTCCAAATGGATGTAAAGAGTGATTTTCTAAATGGTAATATAGAGGAGGAAATCTATGTTGATCAACCTCCTGGTTTTGTTGATTTTAAACATCCAAATCATGTTTTCAAACTAAAGAAAGCTCTTTATGTCTTAAAGCAAGCTCTTAGGTCCTGGTATGAAAGATTGAGCAACTTCTTACTTAGTCAATCATTCATAAGAGGACAAGTGGATAAAGCATTGTTCATCAAGAAATCTGCCAATGAAATATTATTGGTTAAAATATATGTTGATGATATTATTTTTGGTTCAACTAACAATTCCTTATGCTAGGATTTCTTAATCTCTATGCAGAATGAATTTGAAATGTCAATGATAGGAGAATTAACATTCTTTCTTGGACTTCAAGTGAAGCAAATAAAGAATGGGACATTTCTTAGCCAAACAAAGTACTACAATGAATTGGTCAAGAAATTTGACATGAAGAAAAGCAAGGATGCTACAAATCCTATGGAAAACACTACTTACCTTGATTCAGATGAAAAAGGCAAGAAGGTTGATGAGTCAAAGTATAGAGGAATGATTAGATCACTATTGTACTTAACTGCAAGCCATCCAGATATAATGTTGAGTGTGTGTTTATGTGCAATATATCAAGGAAATCCAAAAGAATCACACCTCACTGCAGTCAAGAGAATCATCAAATACCTTAAATCAACTCCAAAAGTTGGTCTATGGTATCCAAAAGGTGCATTACTGAATTTAATTGGTTACTCAGATTTTGATTTTGTAGGCTGCAAATTTGATAGGAAAAGCACAAGTGGAACATGTCATTTATTGGGAAGTTCACTAATCTCATGGCATTGCAAGAAACAATCTTGTGTTGCTCTATCAACAGCTGAGGCAGAGTACATTACAGCTAGAAGTTGTTGTGCTCAAAGCTTATGGCTAAAGCAACAATTACAAGACTTTGGTGTTGAATTGAAAGAAATTCCTTTGCTATATGACAACACAAGTGTTATCAACCTATCAAAGAATCCAATAATGCACTCAAGGACAAAGCATATAGAGATCAAACATCACTTTCTCAGAGATCACATTCAAAAGGTAATTGCTCAATTGAGTTTATTGACATAAATAATCAATTGGTTGATATTTTCACTAATCCCCTTGCTAGAGATAGATTCTATGCTCTTAGGAACTTGCTAGGAATTCTTGATGAATCTAATATCTGATAGCATGCTTATGATGTGTCTAACTACATGAAATTCAACTCACAATCCTTTATGCATCACATTTGGCTAAAATACGAATTCTGATGAATGACACTATTCATGTTGCGTAATTGTCTGTTTTAATCGATTACCTTTCGTATTAATCGATTATTTGATGCTTAGAGGCAATTTTGATTGAAAAACATCTCTGGAGTAATCGACTACCCCTTTGTATTAATCGATTACATGCTACTTAAAGGCAAATTATAGTCAAAAACTCTCTGGAGTAATCAATTACCCCTTCGTTTTAATCGATTACTTAATGATCAAGGGCTAGTTCAAAATTCAAATTCTCGGGATTAATCGATTATGACCCCGTATTAATCGATTACACTAAGCTCAGAGGCATACTTTTCCTAGAATAATCAATTACAAGGGTTCTGTAATCAATTACTTATGACGTTTCTACAAATCTGCACAATTTTCAATGAAAAAACTGACATCTTATGTCCAAATTCAAATTCAAATTCTGGTTCAGTGAATCAAGACACTCTTGGAATTCGAGATAGTTGTTAGCAAGATTTCAAAATTCAAATTTTAAACTTGAAAAGCTCTATAAATTAAGATTTCACAATCCTAAACTCCTCACACCTGAAATTCACTCCCTCCCTTTGCAAAACTGAGCTAATCTTTTGCTCTATGTCTTTCTCTTTTCAACCTAACCTCTGCCCAACCCTCATTCCTAAAATCACCATGTCTCACCCATCTGCATCCAAGAAAATAAAAAACCAGCAAAAGGAAGGCTGGCCAAACCTTTAGAGCTGCTAAGAACAGGTTAGATACCTGGTTCTTTACTGAAATTGAGAGCAACAATTATATGCAGTTTAATGCAACAAAGCTTGTGATGCCTACAAAATATCTGGAGTTTGATTGGTTTGTATCTGAGGGATTCACATTCCTAGAGATGTCGCAAGCACAAGGCCTAACAAAGTTGCTGGAGATGAAGGATACCTTTTACCCTGAATTGGCAAAAGTATTCTATACTTGTGCTAAGGCCAGTATAGATGGTGTTCTCTGCTCCAAAGTGAATGGAGTGGCCATGGAGATTGATAACACTATGTGGAATGCAATGGCCGACATCTCTTGTGGAGGTGTTAGAAGGTTTGAAGAAGAAATAGGAGGTTATTCAAAGATGGATACATACTGGGGTATGTTGCTGAATCCAAATGCACCAATAAGAAACAGATTGGGTGTTGGAAACATGATTGGAGAAGATAAGCTGCTACACTACATCATTACCTACATCCTTACACCTCGATCCACCAATCATGCACATATTACTGATGATGATCTACAATTAGTGTATGGGAAGAAGTCTAGAACTCAAATTAATTGGGTTCTAGTCATTAAGGAAACAATGATGAAGTTAAAGAGGTTGCTTAGCTATCAATTCCCTTATGTTGTCATGGTCTCAAGGTTTATTGATTACTTTGGGATTAATGTGTCAAATGAGATTATTGACAACATCACCAAGATCACCAACCTCATCTTTGTAAAGCACCTCACAAAGCTAGGATTGATGAAAACCCCAAATGGATAAACAATGGCTGGATCTCAAGCTCCTCAAGGAGATGTTGATGAGGATCAAGAAGCCAATGATGAAGAAGATGTTGAAGCTGGACCTGCTGAGCAGTAGTGGAGTCCTTTTGAATCTCTCATGATTCAAAAGATGGATGCAATGATAGCTCTACATCATGAACATTCAGCTGATGTTCATTCTTCTTTGGAAGACATCACCACTAGATTGGAGAATATAGAGACTAGAATGGATCTTAGAGAAAGTAATAATCTCTATATTAGTGGATGTCTTGTTTAGCTTCTGGTTGTGTTGCTTTTATTTTCTCATGTTTAGCAATTATCTTTGATGTTCAACCTTCATGTTTTGCACCTTTAATTATGAATAAAATTTGTTATTATGTTATTTAAATCTACCTTTGCTTATGTCATATATTGTTGGAATATTTTGTCTTTGATAGGCCAAAAGGGGGAGAAAAATGAACATATGCATGATGTTAGAAGAGAAAAAGAAAAATAAAGGGAGAAAATAAAATAAGGGGAGAAATAATATAATAAACAAATTGAACATACATATTGCTAGATTGTTCTTAATCTAAAATGATATGAAATTACATAAAAAAGGGGGAGTAATACATATACTTATGATGAATAAAATTTATGCAAAGAATACTTAACATCTGGTCTTGGCTAGAGGCTTATTATTCTTCAGGTTTCAAGTAAAATCTCCTAGAAACTGTCTCCTAAGAAGAAAACTAAGATTCATAACATTCAATTGAAGTTTGGCATGATCAAAGCCAAAAAAGGGGGAGATTGTTAGAGTCAGTGGGAGCTCAAGAGGATCAAGAAGCTGAGTCTCTTAGGCAACAAAGTATTTAGGCTTTTTTACATGTCAAATCAATTGATTAGTAGTTCTAATTTGTGTATGTCTAAGTGAGACTTCCTATGATCCATTGCATAAAGCTTATTCATGGTTTTGCATTCATGTTTTCATAAAAGCATAAGTTTTGTGAAAAATCTTTTCTTAAACATAAGGTTTTCATGATTGCATTTAAAGCCAAGTGTTCAATGTTTAAGTTTTTGGAAAAATAATTTCTCACTGGTTTAATAGATTACCAGCAAATGGTAATCTATTACTTAAGCTTTCAAGAACACTTTAATTGATTACAAGAGTATGGTAATCGATTACATTACATAAAATCACATAAAAGTCTTCCTATGATAATCGATTACAATATTGTTGTAATCGATTACGATATTGTTGATAATCACTTCTAAAGTAAGAAAAGATTCCAAGTGCTAAACTCTGTTAGACCTACAAACCCTCAAGCTTCAAGATTTCTAAAGAGAATTTCTTTTTGGGCAAGTTTCAAAAGAATTTTTGGAAGGAAAGTTTTGAAGTTGTTTATTTCATCATTGATTCAAGTTTGGTAATCTTTTGCATACATCATTACTGGATCATCAGGTGGTTTCCTTTCATACAACTTGTTTGCAAGATCTTTTGAATTTCTTTTTGTGTGTAGCTATAACAATAGTTTTTCTTAAGGCTTTTCTAGAATATGTGTTTCTAGAGGTAAGAGTAGAGATAGATTTTCTCTATGTCTTGATCACAGAGATTCTAAGTGAGTTAGAAATCTCGTTCTTGATCTAGGTGGGATTGAGAGTGGTTGTAAAAAGCTTGTAAGAAATAGATTGTTATTAGTGGAACTCTAACTTTTCTTTATCATATGAATTTTTATCATATGATAAAGCTATCAAAATAAACAACCACGCTGAATAAAAAAATTATTCTTTGTTACCTATTATCTTTTTTCTTACAACATAAAAACCCTAGCTCTCGGTATGGGATCTTATCGAGCCGCTTTATTTCATTTGATTACTCATGCTTATTCAAAAGCATTGTTGTTTTTAGGATGTTGCATATCTTGAGAATCTCTCCTTATACCCCAAAGTCAGGCTTCCGTACAGTTTTAACTGGATGTAGCTTCTCTAAGTTGGGAAGTGCACTAGTATAAATCCTTGTATTAACGACTTCATCTTTTCTTGTTGTTATAACTTGTCATTCATTGGTGCTACATTTCACAATCAACAGAAAAATTCTTTGATTGCATTCTTTGAGTAGTGGTGTTTGATTGGTTAAAAGTTCTCTTAGATTGTTTTGTGATACGATCTTGTTAACTCTGATTATTTAAGAATTTTTTAATTGTCCAGGATCAAACCCCCCTCTTGGTTCTTGTGTGTTTTCATACTATTTTAAATTGATGGTATCTGAAATAACTAGATGTGAACAATGCATTTCTTCATGGTGATTTGAATGAGGAAATGTATATGGTTCTTCCTCCAGGTATGCAGTCAAATAAGCCAGGACAGGTCTGTAAACTTCAAAGATCCTTATATGGTCTGAAGCAAGCAAGTAGGTAATGGTATGCCAGATTATCTTCCTTTCTAATTTCATATGGGTACAATCAGTGTGCATCTAATTATTCCTTGTTTTTCAAGCATGAATCCAAGTCCATTACTGTTAACTGGTTTATGTAGGTGACATTGTTTTGTCTAGTAATGATTTGATTGAAATTCAAAATATTACACAATTGTTGGACAGTGCTTTCAAAATAAAGGATTTAGGTGATTTGAAGTTCTTTCTAGGCTTTGAAGTAGATAGAACATCTGTTGGCATCAACCTCTGTCAAAGAAAATATGTTGTGGGTATCCTCAATGACACTGGCATGCTTGGTTCTAAACCAGTGTCTACACCTTCTAATTATACAAGGCTTCATCAGAATTCAGGTTCTCCTCTTTCAGTTGAGGATGCATCTTCTTATAGGAGATTAATTGGCAAACTGATTTATCTGACCAACACAATGCCAAATATCACTTATGTTGTGCAACATTTAAGTCAATTTGTTGCTAAACCTACTTCAGCTCATCAACATGCTGTTTTCAGGATTCTTCGATACATCAAAGAGTCCCCAGGTGCAAGGATTTTTCTTTCTGCTAACATTCATCTGAAAAGATTTAGTATTCAGATTGAGCTGGCTGTATCGATACAAGAAGATATATTACTGGTTATGCCATATATCTTGGTAATTCTTTGATTTCCTGGAAGTCTAAGAAACAGGCTATTGTATCTAGAAGCTCCTCAGAAGCTGAGTATATAGCCGTAGCTAGTGTTACTTGTGAGCTGAAATGGCTTACTTTCTTACTTGAAAATCATGTTTTTATTAAAGAACAAAGCACATTGAGATTAACTGTCATTTGGTTCGACAGAAGATTCAGAAAGGCATTGACAAGTTGCTTTCTGTCACCTCTGTTAATCAGCTTGTAGACATATACACCAAGGCTTTGCTGCCTGGTGCTTTTCAATTTCTGTATTCCAAGCTAGGAATGTCCAATATCCATTCCTAGCTCGAGGGGGGATCTTTGCATAGATACAGCTGATCATGGTTAATTCAGTTTTTTGATCTTCGTGTAACTAGATTTAGCTTAGATAGTTTAGTTAGTTACAATTTAGTTATTCTTGTAATCAACTGTTATCACCAACTCTTCTAAGCTAATTCTCATTCTATGCTAATCATATTTTCCTCCATTATCTTTTCTCTTTAGCTTCCTCTGTATGTTTTTCTTTTCATCCATAGAAGACATGGATTCTATTAGAAATCTTTGCAATTAGAGGATGATCTTAATTTCCACCATGATATATCTTAAAGTGATAAATAGTTCCAATGAAAACTCTAAAAGCTTCATAATTCAGGTATTCAATCTCTTCTGTACCAGTGAAGTGAAAATTCTTTTATCTTTCCCTATCCATCAATTATCTGAAGATCATCGACAATAATCTTAATTTTATCCATATTTGAGATAAGTTAAAAATGACTTTCCTTTCCACTTTTAGACTCTAATCAAGTTTGACTGCTGTCATTACTTCTCAATTTACATACCTCTGAATTATTGATTGGCTGAGCTACCTATTCCTTTATTAACCTACCCCAGATATCCCATTTAGCTAATTTTCCCCATTCTGTATTTGCGGGTTGTGGTTCAGTACTTGGTCTAATAGGAAATCACTGGTTGCCGAAACATTATTCTAGAACTATTTCTTAATGCAATGCTAATGTACAAATGTATAGCCATATTACATGTGAATTATGCAGTTAAAAATTTTGTTAAAAGTAAGATTAGGACCATTAGGTGACTGTAGCGAAGCACCATTAAAGAATATTGTTAAAATTTGACATCTTCATAAAAATAGGATTTCCCGGTAAATCAAGTATTAAGTTAACAAAAGAAAAAATTCAATGATCTCCTACTTGATAACATGTTAGTTACTATTTACCATTTTGTGTTTCCATAGTTTCCAGATCCCCATAAACTTTTTCTTTTTATTGTTTGCTTTTGCTGCTTCGGCTGCCAATTGCGTCATTTAACAATAATACAAAAAGAGAAGGATGTCATCCACTTTGGAAACTATTGCCATTGAAATGGAAAAGGCATTATTTGACTTCTAGGGAAAACTGCAATTTTATGAAATTATAATTGCATATTTGAACTGATCATGCCATGTCATTACTGTGAAATCTCATTGTCTGTCTGATACAAGTTAAAAGAGAAACAAACACCCAGTAACATACATACTAAAGTAAATCTTTTAGAGTGGTCCTCACTGTAACATTTCCTATTTCCTGCACAAAACAGAATCAAAGTTAGAAATAAAGAAATGTAGCCAAAATGTAGCTTGAAACTGAAACCACAACATTCCTGTGATTCAATATCTTTGAGCAACTACTGTTGCATCCTAGAGAGTGACAAGAACTTAAGATTGTGGAAGAAAATTCAAGCATTTGTCTTTTGTGTGCATCTATTTATGCATTCATTTAAAATGTGCACTGTGCTTCAAAAGATACTATTGTAAGATAGGCATGTTGTATTGCAAAATTCCTGCAGTTATATAGGTCTAATCTGACATTATTCAAATTGAGGCTAAGTTCATCAGATGTAACATGCAGCTATGAAAAGAGTTGTATCAGGGGAATTTTCATTTTTATTGAAGTTTGATATTACATATTGATATCTACTTTGCCTAGACTGAAATGGACAGAATTAACCCAATGGATAGACTAACACACAGCTGAATTTGTTAGAGGACTTGGATTCAATTTAGTAAATATCTTTAGGAAGGGGTAAAGAGCTTTAAGTGTGACTAAGATTCAAATCGAGGATTACTTCCGTAATTTGTAGGAATATCTCGGGGTTCCGTCGAAGAGCCAAATGCTCTGATTACGGTGGTTAAAAGAAGTACACATAAATGCAAGCATTTTACTTCTTGCTGGGTAGACAACAAAATAGCTCAGGTGTCATTGTTTTCCAATTTCCTCATGTTAGTCTCAAAATTAATGGAGTCTATGAGAAGAGCCATCCTATCTACAAGTATGAATTTCATCATCCTATACGATGAGTACCAAGGTGACAAGTTATTACCTGTGGTGTAGTTTCCATGAAGTGAGTTTCATCCTCTGAATCACGAAGAAGTCTTCCTTTCTCATCATAGAGAATGAGGCCACTAAACCTTGGCAACTCACACTTCTCCCCCCTCAGTATTGGTCTTTGCCACACCGGTGATTCCGAGTTATGGCTTTGCCACCCACTATCAGGACCCTGCCTTTGTAGGCCAAGCAGAGGGGATCCCCTCTCTCTCTGCCATGCAATGTTCTCCTCCAATTTGCTTGCCTTGCTCCACAGCATTGATCCCATTAGGACCCTCTTCACTGAAATCCACCCCACACAACTTGGCTGTGACCATTCTGTAGGGGTAGTAGCAGTAATAGTGGTAATAGTATTAGTAATTGAAGTAACATTTTCATTCTCATCATCTATAGCGCCCTCTTGGTGCACAATCTTATTATTGTTAATGGCCTTCCTTCTAAGTATAATAACAATGCAAAGGCACACAAGAGCAAAGCTTGCACATGCAAGTAGAAGAATAGCACCTAGTGTTGAAACCTTCAATTTGTCTTCCAAATCCCACAATATTTCCATGAGTTTATTTCTTTCTTTTCTATTTTGAGTGTGACCAAGTGAGCTCAGAATGGGAAGGTAGGAGCGTAGTTTGTTTTGATAGAATGCATCTGGTAATTAATGTGGAATAATAAAAGTTAAAAATATGCATGGTCATGTTGCCACTTGCCATGTTGGGTTGGTAAGTTTCATGAGGTCCACCGCTGGTAGAATTGTTGGGCCCCAGTTGACACTTGTGGGGTATACTTAATATTGTTACCGGTTGAATTGAAAGGTGGCTCACCGTTCAAAGATTAATAAAGGCTTCTCACATGAATTCTGTGGTCGCCATCAAGTGATGGAAAACACAGTTAAAACTTTGAGAAGTAGAAGCTATGTGTGAATAGTCTGATACAGGCCATGGAAAGTAAAATTATGGTTGTAAAAACCAAGGGAGATGAAAATAGTGAGTGGAAGGCGGTTACTCTGATATGAGTGGTCTTTAAGGATGATGAATATCAGAGTGATTGATTCCTAAATGTAAAATTTGTTCAAAACTTGAGTTAAACTAAGGTGGCGTTTAGTGCAAATAATCCAAATCTATGCAATAAGAGTAAATAAATTCATATTATTCCAATGCCATAGTGTGATATAATTAGAATCAAAATGATGCAGAATGAAACACAAACTGATGTAGATAACATATAATTTAAGCCTTCAATTATTTAAAACTTAAAGTACTTTAAGTTTCAGAAAATGATAATTTTAGAAAAAATTTACAAAAATGCAGAAGGAGAATATAAATATAATAAAGAGGGGTGAAAAAATGCCCTTCACTCATTCTTTGCGTGATTTCAGGCATTTGCACCTAATTAAACCTTAGTAGTACTTGGTTTAGGCTTAAGCATCGATATTGTTGAAATTTGCTCACTTGGGTTTTCATTTGTGACATTTCTTTAGAGATTTCGGCCCATTTGATCATTTAAGAAAATTAAACATTATACTATAGGGCAGTTGCTATTTCCTCTCCCCTTTTACACTAAGACACTCCTGTTATCATTTTTTATACCTAGATTACCCCCAATAAACACACCATCCTCATCTCTCCCATCTTTTCTTCCAGAAAAAAGATAAAAAAGACTCCCCCTCCACGAATGGATGTCTCCATAGCCAATACCAGGCAGTAGAATAATGGGTCATTAGCTCTACTGGGTTCCACTAGGCTATGCCTGGTTTTTAACAGGCTTCAGGATAGCTTCAACTTCAGATAGAGCCTCTTCATCAATTCCAAAAGTTGCAAGTTCTCTTGCGGCAGCAACATTTTCCTCCACCTAATTTTTAGATTATCCCCAGATAGAACAAATGATTCTTATTAAGTGACTAATTCATGTTACACAAACTGAAGTCGAGAAATTATTGCATAAATAGAGTGCACTTAAGTTAGGTCAACCAAAATATTATAGCATGATTATTGTTATATAATATTATTGGAGGATTCTTTTACTCTTTGAGTGGGTCAATAGTCCTGGATTTTGTCTTCGAAATATTGATGGCTGACTCAATGTGAATGGGCATTGGAACTTGGAAATATGCAGTGGAACAACTGAAAGAATATAATGTAAGGTCTACCATGTGGCTTCATGACAAATTTTAAAGCTAAAATCAAATGTGTTGCTAGAGGTGTGGAGGAGTGTTTTTTTCTTTTCTCCGAAAGAAAGAGAGGAGAGAGGAGAGATGAGAGATGAGGATAGTGCCTTTAGTGGGATAGTTTAGGTATAAAAAAATGAGAAGGGAGTGCCTGAGTATAAAGAGAGTGAAAATAATAATTACCTACTACAGACATCTTGACATATGTTGTCACATGGGTCATAAGAATTTCTAGTGTTGTTGTTTGCTTTCATTGTGGCCTATATTTACCTAAACTAAAAATTTCATTAAAAAAATCATCTTATAAAACATATTTTGGTAAGAGATGTTCCTACTTTTAATTGGTTTAAATAATTTTGTAGTCTCTGTCGAATTTTATATTTTAATTTTAGATTCTTTAAAACAAATTTTGCTAATTTGAGTTTTTGATTTATTTTTAATGCTCATAATTCGTTCATGTGTTGTTAAATGTGTGCCTTTTTATTACTATTTTTAGATACTCTTAGAGATTAGTTATCAGCAATAAAGAAAAACGGGATATAAGAAGGGACAATTTTTTTAGAAAAACTAAAAATCAAATATATAAAAGAAATAAAGAAAAATCTTTTAAAAAAATATACAAAAATATACATAAAAAAAAAGCAGCTTGAAATCATCAAGAGAGAAAATATTTTATTAGATGCAGAAGTAAATGTGGATGTACATATAAAAGAAATAAGGGAGAAAATATTAAAAATAGTTAATTGGAAGAGTATATAACATAAAAGTCTCATTCTTCGAGTTGTGCATTTTGATTTATTGTATGGGTAAATTTTAAATTACTTTTGTGTGTACTCATTTATATTTTGACGATAATTTTGTTTGTATAAAATATAAGTCCTTAAATTAGTATTATACGTATATTTATTTAATTTACTTGTTAACATCTTTATTTCTTAATTTATATTTAAAAAATTTATAAAGCTAAATTGTATATTATATTCTATACTTTATATGTAAATATTAGTATTATCATTATTATTTAATCTAGTTATAAACTGCGCCAATCTCGAGTGAAATTAGACTCCCTCTCCCTCCTCCCACCAAAACCATCAAATTTTGGTAATCCCAAATTCCAAATCCGCAATCTCATGTTCTCCTGCTTCGTCAGGAGAATTAACGCTGACACATCACCCCTTAAAACGCTGCGTTTCAGTGCAACTTCGTTTAATCCCATGGTATGACTCAACCAAGCGCGGGTACTGCAATACGCTGTTTCATTAATTAATCAAACTCTAAAAACGACAGCCGTTTGAACTCCCGCCCTATTTTCAATTTTTCATTCATTCATCTAAAAATTTCGCTTCCAATTATTTTCTCCCACCTTCCCAATTTCCCCCTCCCTCCCTCCCTCTCTTCCTTCCCCTTTTTCACTTAACCCGCTCCAATTCTCAAATCTCAATTCAAAAGAATCAAAACCCAAACTTCAAATTCGTTTCCCTCACAACACTTTCCCTTCTCAATCAATTCCTCCTTCCACCACTTTCCCTCTCTTCTTCCCTTCAATGTTCCAACCTAACAACCCCAAAATGGATTCCTCCACCACATTCCTCAACGACCTTCCTCCCCTCAAGAGACTAAGACTCTTGCAACAACAACAGCAACAAAAAGAAGAACATCATTATTATGACTCTTCTTCACCTTTACCCGCTAAAAAACGCAAGGAGTCTCGAACCCTATCTCCTCCCTCTCCCACCACCACCAAAACCGTTTATAACTATTCCCTCCCAGCCAAGAAAAGAGTGTGGGCCCTACATCCCCAGAGCCCACCCTCAAATGACATCGTCCCCGCCTTCGACCTCAATGTGGAATACACAACCAGCCCCAACAACCTCGGAGACTCCGAAGAAGACGACTCCGAGGAGGAGGACGGGGTTTTATGCTGTGTGTGCCAGAGCACGGACGGCGCACCTGCGGACCCAATAGTCTTCTGCGACGGGTGCGACCTCATGGTCCACGCCTCCTGCTACGGCACTCCCCTGTCCAAGTCTATCCCCGATGGAGACTGGTTCTGCGAACGCTGCCGTTTCCATTTCGAGAAGAATAATGTTGGCAATATCAATTGCAATGCTTGCGCGCTTTGCCCCTCCACCGAGGGGGCGATGAAGCGGACCACCGCGGAGGAGGAAGGCGGCGCGTCGTGGGCGCACGTGGTGTGTGCGCTGTTCGTGCCGGAAGTGTTCTTCCTCGACCCCGAAGGGAGGGAGGGGATCGACTTCTCCAAGGTTCCAAAGAAGAGGTGGGAGGAGAGGTGCTATCTTTGCGGGCTCTGCGAAGGGTGTGCTTTGGTGTGTTCTGAGCCCAAGTGCGGGATGGGGTTTCATGTCACTTGTGCGCTGAAGGAGGAGCTTTGGATCGAGTACAGGGAAGGGAAGAAGGGTGGTACCATTGTTGCTGGCTTCTGCAAAAAACACACCCAAGTTTGGGAAAAGGTAATGTCTCTTTTCCCTGTATTTTTTGGTTTTGGTGTTGGTCCTAATCAATTAGGAAGAATCCAAAAAACCTGAATAAACCAAACAGCAGCAACCAAATGCTGTTTGCTTTTTTATCGCTGCAGTTTCAATTTTCGGCATAATTTCTATACTGGTTGTGTTTTTGGTACTTGGTTGCTGTTGTTTTGTTATAATTTGTGTGCAGGGAATTGAATCTTCCTAAATGGTATTGGACCATTTGGAATTGGAATTGGGTTTTGTTCAGTTTTCCCTCTGTCTAGTCACATTTGTGTGTCCGATAAGCTTATGTTTGGATTAATGTTCATAAAATTTAAGTTCGGGTTAAACTCTGAATTTGCAAAAGTAACCAACTTTTGTTTTTACATAATTGAGTTTTTTGAATGTGCAAACATATTGCTTTTACAGAACTGAGTTATAATGCAATATTCCGGTGTGCAAATGTATTTTTGGGAGTAACCAAACTTGTCAAAACTGAATTTACTTTCCATTCTCATGTTATCGCGTCAGTTTCCTGCATCTAAGTAATAGATACTCACTGATCAAAAAAAGGAAAAGCTACTCTATAATTTCTCATATTCACTTAAAGGTTTAAATGCAGAATCAAATAGAGGCGTAATGATTGACTTTCAAATAAAACTAAATCAAATGTGCAAAGTATTGATGTTAATTTGTTTTTTGGTTAGGCACATTGGTATTTTGTGAACAAGTTCGTTGGATTAGATTCATATGGTTTAACTAGATTTGTCTTTTTTTTGACGCAGCAACAGCAATCCGGGAAGTACAAAATTGTTGCTGTTGAAGATGAAAAGTAGCAAAAGTCTTGGTTTTTTTTTTTTTTGAAGCTGTTAGTTAATTAACCATCTTAGGGAAATTCAAAGTTAGTTACTTTTCAAGATCATTTGAATCTGTTGTAATTTTACTCTTCATAGCTGATAGCTTTTATGCTGTGTTAGTACTCCAATCTTCAGATGAAGACTGTTGCCGACAGTATGTGATCATTGTTACGTTAGAACAATAACAGTTGAATTGTGATCAAATTGAGTTATTATAACAAAGAAAGAAAAAAAAAGTGAAAAAGATATATCAAATTTCAGACACTGACAAAAAAAGGGTATTTCCAACTACACAAATTTGTCAGTAACCCCTAAAATCTGTCGGTAATTCAATATTTTTGATAGATTTTTGATGGATCAAAATTTGTCGATAAAATACTCGTAAGAAATTTTAATTGACGGAATTTTGTTGTTCATCGGTAATTTTTCATGGAGAGGTTCATGTAAAATTATCGACAGTATGTGATCATTTTTTTTATTATTTAACATTTGTAATTTAGGAATATATTTTTTCATTTATATTATTTAACGAATATTTAAATTCACACATACATGTAATTAATGAAATATTCAAATTCTTAAATCTAAAACAAATGGTAAAACAAATTCAGTTAAATTCAAAATAAATCTAAAATAAAAGTACAATGTTTAATATGTCAATAGTAATTTTGTGATGTTAAGTCAATAATCAAAATATTCATTGGTAGAGTATCTATGTTGGGCATTGTCTTGTTGTTGGTCATGTTGTTGGTCATTGCATTGTTGTTGGTCATGTGGTTGGTCATTGCATTGTTGTTGGTCAGGTGGTTGGTCATTGTCTTGTTGGTCATGCGGTTGGTTATTGTCTTGTTGCTTTTGGTCATGTGGTTGGTCATTGCGTTGTTGAGTGCGAGTGGAAGATCCTTGCATATGCTGCATGAAGCTGTCATCTTCACATTTATAACTATGGGCAAGATCTCCAGTATCGTAAAGGTGTCCCTTACGCTTTGGTCCTGCAGCTGCAACCCAACACCGCGAGTCCTAAGTCTTTGTTCTTCAGCAAGATCTAAAGGAATGATTTTTGATTCACCAACACTTGATGCAGCATCAGACCTAGCTTGAGATAGTCTAGCCTCAAAATCTTCGTGTCATTCATAAATAGTCATTATTTCATAAATATTTTAAAAATAAAATATCGTGCAAAATAATGGTCTCAAATGTATGCCTAGATCTATCATCAACAAATTAACCAGTATCTTTTTGTAAATGAGTTTGCTGAAAAACCTCATCAACGTATATAGCTCAACCAAGCTCCTCTGACTATTTACAACCATTATAACATCAAACATTAAGAGGTAAATTAAACAAGTACAAAGAAGTATGTACTATAATTTTGATGTACATACCAAGCAAATGGCGCGTGATCCTCCAAGCTAATAGAACCACCTGTGTGCATACATCCACCCTTTTCAGATGCCCAATTTTTTTTGCCTATGCACACTTGGAACGATACTTAGATGCATTCCAATATACATCAGGAGTCCATTGATGAGAAGGGGCTGGGGAAAGCTTGAACCCAATTCCTACAGTGATGAATGGTTCGGGTCCATAAGCAGTGACAATTGCCCTGTGAAGACTCGCTTTCGCTACGGCTCCGGTGGTTTCCCTTAACCAAGCCACTGCCTATGAGTCGCCGGCTCATTCTTCAACAGGCACGCGGTCAGAGTCCCGAGCCTCCTCCCACTGCTTGGGAGCTTACGGTTTCATGTTCTATTTCACTCCCCGATGACGTCATCCTCACCTTCCTCCGGCTTATCACTGGCAGTCTGCTCAGGGTTCCAAACTAAATGTTGGCAACTAAACACGAGGGTTGCGCTCGTTGCGAGACTTAACCCAACACCTTACGACACGAGCTGACGACAGCCATGCACCACCTGTGTCCGCGTTCCCGAAGGCACCCCTCTCTTTCAAGAGGATTCGCGGCATGTCAAGCCCTGGTAAGGTTCTTCGCTTTGCATCGAATTAAACCACATGCTCCACCGCTTGTGCGGGCCCCCGTCAATTCCTTTGAGTTCGCCAGCGTTCATCCTGAGCCAAGATCGAACTCTCCATGAGATTCCTAGTTGCATTACTTATAGCTTCCTTGTTCGTAGACAAAGCTGATTTGGAATACATATCATTCCAGATGTAACGCCTCGTTTTTCCGTATTGCATTTTATTGCTTTTTAGTGAAAATTCTTTTCTTCTTGCTTAAAATAATTCATGCGAAAGGTATTAATTTCGCTTATTAACCTTTTTTATAAAGAAATAGTTTTATTCTATAAAATCTCCTTTTCTCCATTTCCTAGATTAATTCTAAATGAATTAATTATCATCAAACGTTTTTAAGTTCAAAACAAAATAATATACTGTACAAAATACAGTTTAACATAATACAGTCCAAAATACAAGCCCATTGACTGATCCAATGTCTAGTACAAATTACATATTATCAGAGTAAACACAAAAACACAAAATACAAGCAATCCAAGCTTCCTCATCACATCTTCTTCATAATCATCCATTGCTTAAGCTTCACTGTTCCTCTACTCGCCCAAATAAATTGGGGTCATCACAGGTGTCAACCACAGACACAAAATAAAGGGTAAGTTTATGATAAACATAATTCAAGTCACACAGTGTATACAGCATACAGATAATCATACAACATACTCATCATACGATGCATGCTCATCTTCTTTATATGATTCATGAATCTCTTTCAGATTCTTATCAATTGGTACCATAGTCAAGATAACCCCACTCTCTCTCTGTGGCACAGAACTTATCCATTCAGTCAGGGTAGGTCAGTGTTGCAAATAGGAAGGTCACCTCCACCCATGTGATTATCATGGTGGTGTGGTCCTCACTGCCACTACCCCCCAGCTCAGACTCCTCTTGTCTGAATGCATGAACTCAGTTAAGCTATCTGACACATCTCCTCTTCATGGACTAGCCCCCGCCAGGCATATGCATATGAAACATGCATGAATGAATTTCTTTTTATCTCTTATTTACTCTTCAACGTTACTCTTCACTTTATATCTCATACACTTATATTTTCAACATGGAACTAACACAGAGTTCAACAACATGTAAAACTTCTTCCACTGATCACATAAAACTTTATAAAAGTACTCAAGCATACAACCATAGTTCAACTCCATAAATTTCTCAAAGACAAGTCATAATACATCAAAACTCAAGCATTTGTTCAAACAAATAA
>PYAF01002260.1:56535-74445 GCA_007407185.1 Glycine tomentella
AGGCATGTTGCACAGCACTAGATTTGTAAATAATTGCCCTCCCAAACCAGATTTGTAAATAGTTTCGAAAGCGCACCTTATCGGTAAATATTTTTTAAAAAAACACCCTTTTGGTTCTTTTGCCCGTCTTGTACATTATCGAATTCTATGTAACCCCTTGGCTTCATTTTAATTGCAACACACCAACCACGCTTGTCTCTTCTTATTGATGGATACGACACATATACACTTGCCTTACATTATGTGCACTAATGAATGGGTCAAACAAATTATATTTCTATCCATTCGAATTTCCACAATTTCATATTTTGGATCAACTCTTGTTCCTCTACTCATTGGATCAAACCAATCACAATAAAATAAAACTACTCGCTTAGGATAGCTTGTAGTATTATACTCTAGCTCATATACATGTTGAATGACCCCATATAAATCATTTGTGCCTCCTTCTATATGGCCTTTTATGTGAACCCCACTATTTATTGTTTTCTTACCCTCAATCCATGCTTGAGTATGGAATTTGTACCTATTGACAAAGAGTGTGTGGCATTCTTTAATGTAACCATAGGACCATACAATAAATCCTTTAAGTGCTGGTTTGTCACATTTATAGGCTCATTTATAACCTACAAATATAAAGAGCATTAAAAGTTATATTTTATTTTTCATAAAAGAGGAAAATAAATTAAACTATAACATACATACTTGATTCCTAATGGGAGCAAAAATGAGTTGTCTCACAATGTAAGTAAGACACACAAATGGATCCTTCAATCCTAGTCTTATTTTTTACTGCTCGTTTAGAATGACCCGTAAATCTACAAATTTTCATAACAAAGTCATGATTGATGAGCATTACACAAATGAATTTTAAATAAAATACAATGATGATTTTATTACCTTTCAAATGGATACATTCATCTATATTGGACTGGTCCACCAAGTCTAGCTTCATATGCCAGATGAATAGGCAAATATTCCATTGAATTGAAAAAATCAAGGGAGGGGGAATATTCTCTCCTATTTCCATAGAATGAATGGAATATTTTGTTCCATTATACTCAGGTCATCCTTCATCAAAGTTGTAGAACAAAAATCTTTGAAGAAATGACTTATTTCAATAAGTGGATTTAAGACATATAGCAACAATGAGCTCAAAGCAATAGGAAATAAACATTCATAAATACATGACAATCATGCATTTTCATCACATGCATGCATATGGTTCCCTTATCAACATGGCACATCTCAATAAGTTGGAAGAATAACCATCTAGCATGCTTAGTTATTGTATCCATTGACATACTAACTTTGTTTGGTCTGCAGTTAAAGTGTAATTTGCTTTTGGCTTTAACAACTTCTCATTAGCCCCCGACTTTAGCTCCAATTCTTTTCGCCTACAATACAAAGCTAAGTCCACCCTAGCCTTCTCATTGTCTTTGGTCTTACCACTGACATTCATCACAATGTTGAATATGTTGTCAAAGAAAATTTTCTCTATGTGCATAACATCAAGATTGCATCATAACAAATTATCTTTCCAATACGAAAGATCCTAAAAGATACTTCTTTTTGTCTAATGATGCCACTTCCCATATCCTTGTATTGTTGGTGGTGGTAGACTAGTTTCTGTGACCTTTGGCGAATTTGTAACCCTACACCAAACTTGTGTAGGTGTCAACATATGCAATGGCTCATCCCTTTCTACTTCCCCTTTTTTGAAGGCATTTTTGTTCCATCTAAATGCATGATCACTTGGTAAGAACCTACGATGATAGTCAAACCAAGAAGTTTTTTCACCATTTTCCATCTGGAAGGCCTTTGTGTCCTCCATGCAATATGGACATGCCAATCTACCATGTGTCCCCCAACCAAACAACATGCCCTAAGCAGGAAAAGCATTAAAAGTCCACATCAAAGCTACCCTCATCATGAAATTTTGCTTTCTTGAAACATCGTAAGTCAAAACACCGTTCCACAACTTCTTCAAATCATCAATCAAAGGTTGTAAATAAACATCAATACCAACTGTTGGATTAAATGGGTTTGTTACGACCCAAATCAAAAACATATAAGGTTTAGTCATACACATTTTCTGAAGGAAGATTGTAGGTGTAATAATGATTGACCAATAAGAATAAGGTGAAGATGATGCTTGAATATAAGGGTTAAATCCATCTGTGCATAAACTAAGTCGCACATTTCGCGGATCAATAGAAAAATATGAATGTACTCGATCAAAGTGCTTCCAAGCTTCACCATCAAAAGGATGTCGTAACATGCTCGAAAATCTTCTATTCTCATAGTGCCATGTCATTTGATGCAAACATTTTCTGCAACCTTGGTATTAAAGGCAAATAGAGCATCGCCTTAACTAGAACTGGTTTTTTATTACTTATTCCAACAGTCTTGGCACAATACATGGGCTTGTTACAAAATTTGCATTCAGTTAATGCTCCATCATTGTTATAATACAACATGCAGCCATCACACAACAATCAACTCTTGGCATCATAAAAGTTTTTTGGGAAACGCTCTTTTATAGGTGTTACATCCAAAAGCATTTTTGAAATAAACTCTAAGCACTATTCAGGACCATTCCAATTAGACTTGCAAGCTAAAAGCCTTGCAGATATTGATAATTTTGAGTCTGATGCCTCTTCGTACAATGGCTTATTCGCCTCCACCAATAAATTGTAAAATCTTTGAGTATCTTCATTTGGAGGTTCTATTATATTATTTGAGTTTAGAGCTTCAAATGTCTCAGGTTGCCTGAGAGCATCACACACCATATCTTGCATTAAGATAAATTGTTCAACTTGAGCCATATCTACTGCACTAGTTGATGCATCCACATAACTATTGCCATAATTTAAATAAACATGTGACATCCCTTCAGTTCTTTAGCTCTTCAGCATGATTAGTCCAAATCCAATAATTAGGCTTGAACCCATATTTGTAAAGGTGAACCTTCACAAGTCTATCCTCCAAAATCCTAGTACAATCACATTTAACACAAGGACATCTGATCCTTTCATCATTGTCATAACAATGTTGTTGACTAGCTTTGCTTACAAACTCTTCAACCCCCTCTAGAAAAGACTTTTGCAAACTGCTTCTACCACTATAACATCTACCGTACATCCAATGAAGATTTGAAGGAATATAGTTTGTGTTATTTAAGCAAAAAAATACGAACATTTATGAATAACATATATTTGAGACAAAAATATACTTTTAAAAAAATTATAAACACTTAATTGCAAAAAAAATTGTAATCACATACATCTATTTTAGGTGAAGACAAAAATCACATATATAGTATTTGAGTTTCAAAATGAACAAAGCATGAAATATAAATCACATAACCAACACCAAAAATATAATTAGCACATTTACAATACAAAATTTTAAGCAACTAGAATAAAAAAAGCACAACTAACCTGAACAATAGAACATGCTAATTTACTATATAATCCTTTAAAATATATTTGGCTGGAAATCTTTCACAATTTTTTTAATGTCTTATTAAAGTAAATTTTGAATTAATGTGAAATTATACTAATTTACTATACAATCCTTTAAAATATATTTATTGGTATAAAATTAATTTATATTTTTTAATTGAAAACTCATTATCCCCCACTAAAATAACATTATAAAATATGATATGACTGGATAACTATATTAATTTTTGATAGATGAAAATAGCGGTTTTCAAACTGAAAAATAAAAATGTTGATCAATTTAATCATTTTTATATAATAAATTAATTAAAAGGAAGTTCATATGGATAAGTTTTTTGTTTTTCAAATATAAAAATGACAAATCTATGTTTGACATTAAAATGGTTCTATAAAATATCGTCCCTTGGTAAAAAAAAAATTGAGACACATAAATTTCTCTATATATTAATTAATAATGTATAATTTTTTTTACAGTGTCATGTTATAAGAATTTGAGATGTACAATAAATTTATTAAATTTTATAAAAAATTATATATATCATGACTTAGTTGACCCTAAAACACTTTACACTATTAATTAGT
This sequence comes from Glycine tomentella, assembly GCA_007407185.1. Lineage (NCBI taxonomy): Eukaryota > Viridiplantae > Streptophyta > Magnoliopsida > Fabales > Fabaceae > Glycine > Glycine tomentella. The sequence continues at coordinate 60,585 of PYAF01002260.1, forward strand.
ACAAATAATTGTAATACTTTATCCATTCACTAACTCTTCCTTAGCCTTTGAAATCAATCAAAGATTTAAATTCAAGGAGTAATCAAAGTGAAAGATGAAACAAATCCAAACTCAACTAAGAAAACTCTAAGACAAAACCTTGGAAATTTAGAAGACAAGCAATAAAAGCTCAAAAAGAAATTATTACTTAAAAGGAATGTCAAACAAGACAAATAGGAAGATAAAAAAAAATGCAAGATGAGAGAACTAGATTTTATATTTTTGGCTGAACTTTTTTTCACACTTGGGTCCTCATAATTTTTGATATTTTCATTTTGACCCCAAAATATTTTTTAATATTTGCTCTTTGGTCCTTTGTATTTTCTCTTTTAGGACCAAAAACTTTTGATTTTTGCATAAACACCCCAATACTCTCCAAACAGGATTTTAAAGATCAAACTTAAAAATTTTCCAGCAATGCTATGAGTTTCATGAAGAGCATGAAGAACAAGTTTATGAATGACGCTATGATCCATAGTGGAGCGATAAGTTAGAGGAGAATTCACTACAAAAGAAAACTTCCTTGATGAAAATCGATTTGGGTTCAACCAATAACCAAGAAAAGGCTAAGCTCTCAATTCAAGCAAATGTTTAATTTTATTAGTCAAAGTTGTGCCAAAAATAGCAATATCTGAGTACTTATAGAGTTAAGCATCTAATAAAACCTAAAAACGCATAGTTTGGGCCTATTTCAGTCCACATTGAGGCCCATTGCACAAATAAAGTATGTTAATGCAATCAAGGATATGTATGATGGGGTTACCACATGTGTGAAAGCTTGTAATGGAACATCAAGGTATTTTCCTATCACTGTAGGTGTACACCAAGATTCTGCTCTTAGTCCTTATCTCTTTGCCTTAGTGATGGATGAACTAACAAAAGATAATCAAGAGGAAATATCGTGGTATATGCTTTTTGCAGATGATATTGTGCTTATTAATGAGACCAAAGACAGTATTAATAGGAAACTAAAGGATTCAATATAAGCCAAAGCAAAATTAAGTATATGAAGTGTGAGTTCTCGCTGGTAAGAGATGGTGATCAAGACCTTGTGCATCTTCTTGGTCAAGAGGTACCCAAGAAAGATGTTTTTAGATACTTGGATCAATTTTGCAAAAAGGTGGAGAGATTGATGAGGATATAAATCATAGAACTAGAACAGGGTGGATGAAATGACAGAGTGCATCTGGAGAATTTGAGTTTTGGTTTGATATTTCAAAAAATAAATCGAAGAGAGGATTGAAAAAGAAAATAAACATTCACACAGAAATTGAAATACCAAACCAGAATTCAAATTCTCCTTGCTTGGACTGGATCCTTGGATTGATTGATTGTTTAGACTTCTATGATCATCAGTAGTGGAAGAACCACAAGATTTGTGCAAGAAAATAAAAGAACAAAAATGAAATGAAGAAGAAAACTGGAGAACAGTTGAGAGAAAAAAAAAGAGAAAGATTTTAATTCTAAAAAATTGTAAAAAAAAACCAAAAATTATGCCGATCTAATCTAACTAATTATGCTAATTTCACCAATCAAAGCCCAACTCACAGTCCAAAACTCAAGTGCAGAGGTTCACACTTCCAAGCCTAAACTAGCACTCAAAATGACAGAATTGGCTGAAAATAATAGGAATACTTCACAACAATCAAGAGGGGGGTGAATTGGTTGAACCTTGGTATTTTAAAATTTAAATTCAAATCAGAGTTTCAGGATCTTTATCACTTTCAAAAACCAAGAAACCTTTTACTCAATCAAATAGCTCAGCTTAAGAATTCAATAGAACAAAATAGAACTTTTTGAACAATGAATATGATTCACAGAATTAAAGATCAATGACTAAGATGAGAATAGAGATATAGAAATAAGAACACAAGCAATTTATATTGGTTGACTTCAAAACATGAAGCTACATCCAGTTTCTTCTAATTCACATTGAATTAGAGTTCCACTATTATAAAATATTCATACAAGCTTTTACAAGAACCTCCCCTTTATCAACCCTAGATAAAGAACAGAAATCTAAAACCTATTAGACATCTAAGGAGAAAGATTCAGAGAACACTACTATAATCTTTAAGCTAGAGAACCCTTCTCTAGTCCCAAGCTAGAAGAATCCAATTACAATAGCCAATTTCGACAAAATATGTAAACAAAATTACAATCAATGAGTTAAGGAAAGAAACAACCTGATGATCCAATGAATGACATGCATATGAATGAACAATTCAGGTTGAAAGACAAAACCAATCTCAGAACATTCTTCTTCCTTAACCTTTGAAAGAGATTTCTTGCTTTAAAGAATCACTCAAAAACCCATGAGTGTTTTAGTGGATGCAAGAACTTATAGAACTCAGAAAATCACTTTGGAAGTGTTTAGAAAGCTTGTGTATGCTCAAAATACGAATTGATCAATTTTCAAAACAATCTAAGCGTAGGTTCTATTTATAACAAACTTTTGTAACTGTCAGTAATTGATTAACGCGCCAAATAATCGATTTACACGCTCATGTAATCGATTAAAACAACCTTGTAATCGATTAAAGTGTTCTACAAGTTTCTGGACATGAGCAACAAACACAATAATTGATTATTCCGTCTTGTAATCGATTACGACAGCAAGCTTCAAAATATCAAAATACACTACGTAATCGATTACTATAATAACCATGGAAAAAAAATTAAATTTACTATATTTCGTCACAAAAAGCGTTAGTGACGGATTTTGCGACGGCCAGTTGCTGGCACCGTTAGCGTGGGGAGTGGCGCTGTTAGCATGAGATTGCACCACAAGGGCTTTCTTCTCGAATTTCTGGCACGATTAGCGCCAGATTTGGCACGGTTAGCGCCAGAATGCACTTGGATGCTATTTTTCTCGAATATCTGGCGCGGTTAGGGCCAGAGTGATGCGATTAGCGCCAAGAACACGTCCAGACTCGAGAATTTGGCGTGAATAGTGCCATAATGACGCTATTAGCGTGGGAACACAGGCTGGGGGCCTATAAAGGCCATTTTTATGAATTTTCTAGCCAAAAACGTTTCTTCTTCTTCCTTCCGCTAATTTCCGCCATAAATGAAGTAGGAAGCTTCATATCTTCCCCATTCTTCGTCCTAAACACTTTCCACCCAACTAAAAAGTTGTTTAGAACTTCTCTATGAGCTAGATTCCAGCTTTAGTTCCTCGAGAGAACCATCAATCGGAGAGATCCCGTTTTCTAGGAACTTTGCAAAACTTAGTTTTGGAAGGGAAAGAAGGCGATTCAAGGATGCTAAAGCTTGGAGGAGTGATCCTCTAGCCTTCCTTGACAGTTTAGAGGTAAGAAACTCAAGTTTTGTCGATTGATTTGTGAAATGGTTCTTGGGATGAATAGTGACCCATTTGTGTTAGGGCTGGAATTAGACTTGGGTCCTTTAAAAAAGTATGCTCAGGAGGTTGTTCTGATGAATATTGAACTTTGAAACATGACTTTTGATGAAGTTGGTTTTGAATCTAAAATATGTATGAGTAGGAAGAATGATGATGAAATGAAGGGTATTGTAATAGGTATGAGCCTTGGGGCTTTTACTAAAAGTGTTCAGGAGACCGTATAGAAGGTGATTGAGTGTTGGATTGATTGTTTTGAATAACTTGGTTATTCTTGAGATATAGAGTGGTTAAGCGATTGTATGCTTTGAACTAGCTTATGCAGAGTCTTAGAGGGACTCTAGTGCCTTGGTTAGGCTGAGATAGTTCCTGCTGAAGGTCTATGAGTCGCCTATAAGGTGGTTAGTTTTGATAACTTAAAGATAGAGGAAAAAAGGTTTAAATGGAAAAGAATAGCATTTCTTTTCATTCTAACGGTTGAGAACCATTATTGATTGTTTATATGCCTTTATGTAGGGCGTGATTCAGAGGCTATTAGTGGGTGTGACCACGAGGCCGAGAGAGCCAGTGTAGCGCTCAGAGCAAGTAAGCTCTTTGATCTTGGGAGTGTTTCCCATTGACTGTGTTCCATCATACTCCGAGGGAGTGATGGTTATTATATGTCATGATGCATGTGTATTAAAATTGTGTGTTACTACTTTTATTGAGAACATGTATATGATGTACACTGTGATGATATGTTATATGATTGATGAGATTCTCTAGCCAGTAGAATAGATTATATGTGATATAAGTCTTGAGGGAATGTGCCCTTCAATGGATGATCTTCCTCAGGCATTAATATAAAGTCTTGAGGGAATGTGCCCTTCAGTGGATGATCTTCTTCAGGCAGTGTTGAAAGTCCTGAGGGAATGTGCCCTTCAGTGATGACCTTCCTCATGCATTATTACATACATGTGATGTGTTGTGATTTATTAGAGTCGTGATGGATAGATGATGTAATGCAAATTTTAATATTATATGCCATGGAAGTGAACCACGGAGGAGGAAAAACCTCCAAGGAATCTGAGTTTACTGAGATTGTTAAGGGGATTATGTTTTACAGGTGATACTCAGGGAGCGGCTGATAGAGCCCAGGGCAAGAAGCCCGAGTAGGGGGATATGGTTCTGTGGAAACCTTAGGCATAGAGTTTGAGAGCATGTTGGCTCTATCTTTTGATTTATGCCTATTATTTTGTACCCTGAGAGGGATATGTACAATTTTGATATATACATTGTATATTATGAGAATTCACCATATATGATGTACAGTGGGTGTTGTTAATGACGTTTGATGACGTCATTTTGTTTATTTGCTTCCAATTTGATTATCTGTGATAATTGCTGCGCTTAACGACCGTAAATCAATGTTAATGAACCGGATGCATACGAGGCGTTACAATTACGATCTTGGGTAATCGATTAAATCAGGAAGCTTTTTAAAAAAGAATGAACAATGTAATCGATTACAACATTTGGTAATCGATTAAGACAGAAAGACAACTTTTTCAACTAAGCCTATGTAATCGATTAAATCTATTGGTAATCGATTCTTCCAGAGAGACTTAAAATCATGTAGCAATGTAGTCGATTACTACCTATTGGTAATCGATTAAAGTGTTCAACAAAGCAGTTTATATAAAAACAAAGGTCAAATAATCGATTATTCCGATAGGTAATCAATTACATTGTTCTTGAAGGCTTTTCCAGTATGAACTATGAACAAAATAATCGATTATACCTTTAAGGTAATCGATTACAACAGTACAAAAACTATTTTCCAAAAACCTTTGAATCAAATTAAAACCTTAGTTAAATGTTAAAAGCTTTGTTTGATTTTCATGAAAAACACTTAGTTAAATCAATGAATGGATGAGTGAATGCATGGATCAATCAAATAACTTTCCTTTTACAGAAAATTCCAAGTCTTCAAACATGTTGAAAGCTCAAAACTAATCTTGTATCAAAGACTTCCAAACTTCATGAAGCTCCCCCTGTATTCAACATTGGCCTTGAATTATATCTCACAAAATTGTAGTTCTTTGACTTATCTTTCCATGGACTACTCATATGCCTCATTTGGAATTTTGTATAATCCTCTAGGTCCTGCACAAGGAAGATAGGTCAAGTAAGCAAAAAAAAAAAATGAAAATAAGTAACAATTATCAATTAAGCCCAAGACAAAAATTGGGTTAGAGTGAGTGTAACGCCTAAAAAAAATTTCACTTATTTCCTTTTATAAAGAAATTTATTCTATAAAATCGCTTATTCTATAAAATCGCTTTTCTTCCTTTCTTAAATTAACTTTAAATGGATTCATTATCATCAAATATTTCTAAGTTCCAAGTAAAATATTATACAGTCCAAAATACAATTCCACATAATATAGTCCAAATACAGACCAACAGACTAGACTAGTCTAGTACAAATTACATAACCTCAGAGTCAACAAAACACCAAATACAGAATACAAGTCATCCAAGCTCTCCCATCACACCATCATGGCTTATGCTTCACTGTTCCTCTACTCGTCCAACAAATTGGGGTCATCACAGGTGTCAACCACAGACACAAAATAAGGTAAGTATATGATAAACATAGTTAGATAAAAACAATAGATTCATGGCGAATCAAAGTAACACTCATAAAACAAGATAAATGATAGATGCATGATTCTTTGTTAAAATGATGCATGACTAAGATCTCAGATTCTCATTACATGGTACCATAGTCAAGATAGCTTACTCTCTCTCTTTGAATTAGATCGACCAGTCAAGGTAGGTCAGTGTTGCAATAGGACTCACACCCACACTACATGTGATCATCATGGGTAGGTGATCTCCCCATTGCCACTACCCCCCAGCTTAGACACCTTTTGTCTAAACGCTCGTCTCAATTCTAGCTATCTGACATACCTCCTCTTGAGGCAACTCTATTACCTCCTCTCTGAGGTAATTAAATACAGATGAAATATGCAATGCATTACTTTTATTTCTTATTTACTCTTCACCATTAATTTATTTCTCATATTCTCATAAACTTTAAACTGTACACTTTCAATCACCCATCTTCATAAATTCAATATAAAAGATATGTTTTCATCATAATTTTCTCATGAGATTTGGTAGACATCCTCAAGGATTTATAGAACACTTTTAACAATATGCAACACACAAACTTTAGTAAAACATCCATTGAGTATATAACATACAAACTTTAGTAAAACATCAAATAAGTAACAAGATATAACACACAAACTTTAGTAAAACATCAAATCAATTACTTCTTTAAATATAGTCATAATATGTAAAGATTTAAGTCACTTAATCACTTTCTTATTAAACTAGATTCAAGTTATTTATTCCAATAATTATTCTTTAAGCGACTTTAAGTCACTTATTCAAATCATCATCCATGTACCCACTTTAGTTCTTTGAAGCATTTTATCAAACACATGGTAAACAAAGCTTGATTTTTATAGAAATAAATGAGAATCTAGCATAATAAATATCTAAACCATATTTATCATAATAATTCCCCATACCTTGCTTTCTTTTTGGAATTTTTGGCAACTTCCTTCAACCACTTCCTAGCTTTCCACGTGAACTTCTAAGGGTGTGGGCCTTTGTTTGGTTCTTTTATTTCAAAGTGAAAGAGATGGAAGGTGAAAATGGAATGCTGCACGTGAACTAGCATCCACTTTGGTCCCCACCATCCTTTTTATATGCTAGGTGAATTGGCTTTTTCTACAAATATCTTCAAAGCCTATGATTACTTAGCTTTCTAGTTGGTTTTCTTCCATTGGCTAATAGTTGTCCACCTTACAAGTGTCCTAGTTCATGAATTTTCTACATCTTCCTCTTGTTTTCTTGTTTTGCACGTGGTCTAGCCAAGCTTAAGTACATTCCCTTTGGTTTTCTTCTTTCACATGGAATGGCTAGGCATTTGTAGATTTTTGTTGCATTATTTCCAAAGTCATGATTATTTAGCCTTCCAAATGGTCCAATTACAAAGTTCCTAGCTTGTTAACCATACAAGTGTCCTAAGTATTGATTTTTCTCATGCTTTCTCCATTCTTCCTTGATGTCCACGGCCAAGCTTTGATTTTGAAGCAAATGTGTTTCAATTTGGCTTATTCACGTGAATGGCCATAGTTTTAGGGAATTTTATGTTTTGTTTTACTTAACATATATTCTTACATTGAATAAAATTATTTCTATAATCTATGAAAGCTTAATTCCAATTGCTTCTTTAGGAGTAAAATTCTAAAATTATTTAGAAACTAGCTTAAGTCTTAATAACATTTTAGGATGTCATTTAACTTTCTTCCAATGATTTTATCTAAATTCTTATTGGTTTATTTTGTTTTTAATTAGTAAAATGACTATAACTTATTAGAGAATCTATTCCTCCTATAATTAAGAGAAAATTCCACAGATTGTATCTTTCATTTTTCTGTGTTTTTCTGAAGTTCAGGTTAGTCTAGATTGAATTCTTTTCAAAATTTCTTCCAAAATTTCTAAAAATTCTAACTTATGGTTTTTCTCTATTAACAATGTCAGTAATTCCTTATCTAGGGGAATACTGTACTTTTATCAGGTGTTTATAACATTACTAAGGCTATCTGGCCTTGTCAGAGCTAAAGGGTATTTTTGTCATTTTTAAAATGTCCAGGGGCATTTTCGTCATTTTATCTAGAAATGTATATTAATAATCTTATAAGAAAATTCACATATATGTATTGAAATATGAGGGTGTTACAATTCTCCCTCTTAAAGAAATTTCGTCCTCAAAACTTACCTGAGTCGAAGAGGGTCGGATAGTTCTTTGGCATCTCATTTTCCAGTTCCCACTTAGTATCACCATCTACGCCATTTCCCCAGATAACCTTTACCAAAGGAATTTCTTTTCCTCTTAGGGTTTTGATTCTTCTATCTTCAATCCTTACTGGAAATGTTTCATAAGTTAAATTATCCTTTATGGGCACATTATCTATCTCAATTACATGGGAAGGATTATGGACATACTTACGTATTTGGGATACGTGAAAAACATCATGAAGATTTGAAAGGTTTGGGGGTAAGGCAATTTGGTAGGCTACTGGTCCGACTCTTTTGATAATTTGGAAAGGTCTGATAAAACGCGGTGTAAGTTTTCGGGATTTCAGAGCTCTCCCAACACCAGTCCAAGGATTTACTCTTAAAAATACATGATCTCCTACATCAAACTCTAAATCCTTTCTTCTTTGATCATAATAACTTTTATGCCTACTTTGAGCAGCTTTCATCTTTTCTTGGATTAATTTAATTTTATCAGTTGTTTGTTGTATAATCTCTGGTCCTAAAATTAAGTTTTCTCCAGACTCTACCCAACACAGAGGGGTTCTACACTTTCTACCATACAAAGCTTCATATGGTGCCATACCAATAGAAGAATGGAAACTATTATTGTAAGTGAACTCTATTAAAGGTAGAAAATCTTCCCAGTTTCCCTTATGTTCTAAAACACAAGCTCTTAGTAAATCTTCTAAAGATTGGATAGTTCTTTCAGTTTGTCCATCAGTTTAGGGATGGTAGGCTGAACTTAATTTTAATTTAGTTCCTAAAGCTTTATGTAAACTCTCCCAGAATCTTGAAGTGAATCTAAGATCCCTATCAGATATTATACTAGAAGGAACTCCATGCAAACGTACAATTTCCTTTATATATAAACTGGTTAATTTTTCTAAAGAATATCGAAGGTTAATAGGAATAAAATGAGCACATTTTGTTAATCAGTCTACTATAACTCATATAGAATCAGAACGTTTAGAACTTCTTGGTAAAGAGGTCACAAAATCCATAGATATACTATCCCATTTCCATTGAGGTATTTCTAGAGATTGTAACATACCTAAAGGCTTTTGATGTTCTACCTTTGATTTTTGGCAAACTAAACAAGAATATACGTATTCACTTATTTCTTTCTTCATTTTTGGCCACCAAAACAAAGTTTTTAAATCCTGATACATTTTAGTGGCTCCGGGATGGATACTTAACTTAATTTTGTGTCCTTCTTCCAATATCATTTTCTTAAGTTCAGGATCATTAGGTACACAAATTCTTCCTTGTAATCATAGTATACCATCCGTTCCTATTTTAAATTCACTACTTCCTCCATTTTCTATATTTTCAAATATAGTTTTCAAGAAAGGATCAGATCTTTGCCTATTTCCTATCTCTTTCAAAAATTCATTAGAAACTTGTAAAGCTTCCAATTTAACACTTACAGGTGTAGTTTCACACATCAAATTAAGATCTCTAAATTGTTCCAACAAATCCATTTCTCTAACCATTAAGGCAGATATCATCAAAGATTTTCTACTTAAAGCATCTGCCACTACATTTGCTTTTCCAGGATGGTAATTAAGTTCAAAATCATAATCCTCAGAAATTATATCCATCTTCTTTGTCTCATATTTAATTCCTTTTTGCTAAACAAATATTTCAAACTCTTATGATCACTAAAAACCTCAAAATGTGAACCATATAAATAATGTCTCCAAATTTTCAATACAAATACTACAGCTGTTAATTCTAAATCATGGGTAGGATAATTCCTTTCATGAGGTTTCAATTGTCTAGATGCATAGGCTACTACCTTTCCATCTTGCATTAAAACTCCTCCTAAACCCATTTTAGATGCATCACAATATACTACAAAAGGTTTTTCTAAGTTGGGTAAAACTAATACAGGTGTTGTAGTCAACTTAGTTTTGAGGGTTTGAAAACTTTCCTCACACTGGGTGTTCCATACAAAAGCTTGTCCTTTTCTAGTTAAGCTAGTTAAAGGTAAAGCTATTTTAGAAAAATCCTGAATAAATCTTCTATAATATCCTGCTAATCCTAAGAAATTTTAATTTTAGTAACCGTCTTAGGTCGTTCCTATTCTAATACAGCTTGTACTTTAGAAGGGTCTACTGAAATTCCTCCTTTAGATATTTCATGACCTAAGAAATTTACTTTTTCTAACCAGAAGTCACACTTAGACATTTTAGCATAAAGTTGCCGATCTTTCAGAGTTTGCACACAATCCTTAAATGTTCGGCATGTTCTTCTTTAGTTCTAGAATACACTAAAATGTCATCATCCTCCCCTTCACTAAGGAACTATGAGAGCTCTTAGATGACTCACTATCCACCTCTCCATTCTCCAACACAATCATGGTCTTTTTGTTAGGACATTGGGATGCAATATGACCATTTCCCAAACACTTAAAACATTTAATGGAACTAGATTTATTGGAAGGGGAATGAGTATGAGAAGTAGGATTACCTCTTGAAGACTTCCTTTCAATATGTTGTGAAAAAGAACCCTCCTTCTTGGAAGTGTCCTTATCCTTCCAAGATGAATAACCATATGAAGGCTTCTTGTAGGCTTGCTTTCTCTTCAGTTGTTGCTCTACTTCCACAGCTCCATGTATAAGTTCATCCAAGGTGTTATAGCTTTGAAGCTCTACAACATCTTGAATGTCCCCATTGAAACCATTCAAAAATCTAGCCATTGTAGCCTCATTAGATCTTCAATGTTTGCTCTTATTAAAGAAATCTCCATCTCCTTGTAATAATCATCAACACTTTTACTTCCTTGATAGAGCCTTTGTAACTTGTTATGCATTTCCTTACATATTGAAGTGGGACAAATCTCTCCCTCATGATTCTCTTCATTACCTCCCAAGTATCTGCTCTATGTCTTCTCAATTTGTCTCTATCAAATTGGACTTAATGCCACCACACCAAGGCATATCCCTCAAATTCTAAGCTATCCAACTTCATTTTCTTTTCTCCACTAAAATTGTTGCAAGCGAAAATTTTGTCTACTTTCATCTCCCGATCAAGGAAAGCCTCCGGTTCAAAAGTACCTAAGAACTTGGGAATTTTAACCTTCACATCATCCATGCCATCCCTATTCCTCCTATGCCTATGTCTTCTACCATCTTCATAGCCATTATCACTCCTTTGAGAAGAATGAGGTGACCTATGATGTCTCATTCTCTCCATGTCTTCCAATCGTCCACTCAACTCTTGAGTGCCTCTTTATATCTCATCAAATATGTCTCTCATCCTCCTCTCAACATTTCTTTGTAACTTCTCCATTTTATTTAGCCAATGAAGCCATTAGCTTAGCAGTTCTAGGGGAAGTGGATCACTATCACTATTGGACACCATTGCTACAAGAAAAAGGTTAGTAAAACAAAACAATATGGTACCTTACCACTCACTAAGTGTTTACACTCTTCAACATTCATGTTTCAAACTTGTAAGACTTTTTCTATAAGGTTCACTCTTGTCTTTTTCCACTCACTAACTCTTATTCTGCCCTTGAAATCAACCAAAGATTTCAATTTAAGGAGTAATCAAAGTGAAAGATGAAACAAATTCAAACTCAACTTAAGAGGTCAAAGAAGAAAGAAAACTCTAAGACAACCTTGAAAATTTAGAAGACAAGCAATAAAAGCTCAAAAATAAAGTATAACTCAAAAGGAATGCTAAACAAGACAAGTAGGAAGATTAAAAAAAAAACAAATGTAAGATAAGAGTACTAGATTTTAAAATTTTGGCTGAATTTTATTTCACACTTGCGTCCTCATATTTTTGATATTTTCATTTTGAACCAAAATATTTTTTAATATTTGCTCTTTGGTCCTTCATATTTTCTCTTTTAGGACCAGCAAATTTTGATATTTGCACAAACGCTCCAATACTTTCCAAACATAATTTTAAAGATCAAACTCAGAAATTACAGAAATTTTCCAACAGTGTTTTGAGTTTCATGAAGAACACAAAGAACATAAAGAGCAACCCAAGCTCAAATTAACTCTTAATTCAATAAAAAAAATAGGTAATTGAAGGTAAATGCAAGATAAACTCAGAAAAACACACGAGAAACACAAAATTAAACACAAACAAGCAAGAATCAAAGGAATTTAATTTTCTAATTTTTTTGGAAAAAATAAAAATAAAAAATGAAAATTTCACCTAAATTGATAGAAATCTATTCAAATTGCTCTCTGAAATCAAGCTCTGATTACCACATGATGATGACCAAGGCATGAAGCTTGGATTGGATTGTTTCCGGATGCAAATTTCAAGAATCTGGGGATAGTTGTTTAGAACTTAAAACAAAAGATAGGGAAGATTAAGAAGATGGTAATTAATGATGCCACGATCCATAGTAGAGCGATAAGTCGGAGGAGGATTCGACATAAAGGAAAGTTTCCTTGATAAGAATCAATTTGTGTTCAACCAATAACCAAGAAGAGGCTAAGCTCTCAATTCAAGCAAATGCATCAAAGTTGTGCCAAAAATAGAAATATCAGAATACTTATAGATCTAAGCCTATAATAAAACCTCTAAAAATTCATAGTTTGGGCATACTTCAGTCCAAATAGAGGCCCATTACACAGATAAACATCTTTTCTCGTAGAAGCTTGACTTTGGACCTTGTCAATGGATCCTTCAATTCATGGATGCTTCTAGATCTTGATGCTCTTTGGATAGTCATCTATCATGTTGGAATTTATTTTTGAAGAGTTGTGGTTTGTTATAAACTCTTTCTTAGTTGGTTCCTTATTTCTCTTTGATTGAGCATGTAATCTCAAGCTTAGATATATGTAAAAACTGAATTATGTTCTGACATGGGAATGATATGTAATGGTTTAATATGTGCATATATATATATATATATATATGTATGTAGTTATTTACGTAGTTGTGCATTTTCGATGAGTGTATTATCGCGAGAAATTTACCCTCATTTTCATAATAAATTAATAGAGTTTTCATTTAAAATATGAAAATTTTACATTTAGAGTAGTGTTATCATAGCGACGAGACGGGTCATTACATTAGTGGTATCAGAGTAGGTCGAACCTTTCCGACCAGTGAGTTGTAAGTCTGTTGTGTTTCTATATGCATTTTGTGTAACGACCTAATTTCTAAGTTGATTTTATTACTAGTATTTTTTACTTTAGAATAAAAAATTTTCAAGAAACGTGTATTAGTAAAAATTCTAAGTCATGAAAATTTACAAAATATATAAAGACTAATTCATTAGTCAATGTCTCTGTAACAAAAGTTTATACAAGTACAAAACTCTTTTCAAAATCTAGCTTAGTACATAGCTCCTTCAATATATCAACACTACTCCAGAGCTTCAAGGAACCTGACCAGGGCTGCCATCTACGAAAAACATGAAACAAATCTTGTGAGAAATAAATTTCTCAGTAGGCAAAGCTAAATCCCGAACTTATTAGTAGGTTAGTAAAATCATTCAAATAATCAAACACATCCACAAGAAATATGCAACTATATGAATGCATGAGATGAACTATCCCAGGGCAAATGGCCTCCACATATCGTACTGTATGTGGCCACACTGAGTG
>PYAF01002260.1:101591-115839 GCA_007407185.1 Glycine tomentella
TTTAAAAATACAAACTTTTGGTTCTTATATTTTAAAAATCTATTAATTTTTGTCTTTGTATTTTAGAAAATTCACAATTTCAGGTTAATAATTTTGTCTATGTTTTATTTCTTTTATTTTTTTACTTTGTAATTAATTAAATCATTTCTTAAAGATATTTTAAATGAATATGTTAGATTTATCATTCAACTAGACTAAAACAAAAGAAATACAACAAACAAAATTGAGAATTTGACTAAAACAAAAGAAATTACACAAACAAAATTGAGAATTTAACTAAAATTACAAATTTTATGAAATAAATGACTAAATATCTTTATTTTAAAATGAAAGGAATAAAATCACAAAATTTTTGAAATAAAAAGACCAGATATCTCAATTTTAAAATAACAAACCAAAATTATGAATTAAACAAAATAAGGGAATAATAATTGCATTTAACCCTCTTTCTAATAGCTGAATGTTTATATTTGATATTTATTTGCGTTATGTTTGCGTAACATAATTACAATATAAATATTTACAAATATAGAATTGTAATACCATTCTCGTGAAAAATTGCGATCACCTATACAATCGATTGCAGCAAAGAAAACAAACATGGAACAAAAGTTTGTAAAGTCACTTTATCTAAGCTTCTTGTCCATGTTTTATATCACTTGAACAAAAATCCTAAAATATATCGTTGTCTAGATAATAAGATAGTCTAATGCCTAGCACTATTCAAGAATCCACACTGACCCCAAAAAACAAATATGGGAACGACCAAAATAGAAAAAGCAAATCTCTCCTTAGAACTCTCTCAAGATTCAAATGTAAAATCATGGAATGGGAATGCATCTCGATGGCTGCTCCACTGACTTTGCTTCATAAATCTAAATAAAAATAAAGTAAGATTAATCAAGTCAAATAAGAATTTTAAACCATCAAACCCGACACATTGAATAACTTATCTCTACCTATTTTATAATCAGTGTTTGATAGTCTCCTAGAATGCATTGGCATTAAACATAGATTGTTGAACAAGCAATAAATTGAAGCGAGGGCCAGACATAATTAGAGAAGCAGAAGAGATACCCAATTCACATCTGTAAAGTAAGCATGCTTTAGAGAAGCTTCCGCAGAAATCCTTTTATTTGGGTCCAAGCATAGCATCATCTGCAAAAGCAAAATCAAGAGAAACACTGGGCATCAGAAAGAGTTAAATAATAAACATTTTCTTTAAGGGACAACGATTTATTTCCTTTCTATGTTTTCCAATATAAATTAAGGTTAACATAATTATATTGTCGAAAATTTACCTTCATGGAAAAATATAAGCAATTAGAATTTAGGATTTACGTTTTTAATCGGGAGGCATTGTAAATATAAAGTGTACAAGAACATTGATTCTAAATCTAATGGAAAAAGAGAGAGAGAGAGAGAGAGAGAGACAGAGAGAGAGAGAAGGATGTGCACAAAAGAATTAAAAAAGCAACCCCCAAAACTATTCTTTGAAAATTACTTGCAGGCCTTTAGTGCCTAAAATCACAAACATCTGGCCTCCAAAAACAAATCACAAACGTCTTGAGTCTGCTTCGTAAGAACTACTATGACAGAAATTTATAGTTCTTAGAGACTATAGTAGAGCTTTGCATTCTGAAGGTCCATTTGCTGGATTAATTAATTCGCACCACTCAATAAAAACCAAACTGTGAAGCAAAACTTACAGATATTAGATTCAGGCCACTTGGTTCCAGATCAGTAACAAATGTTTCCAGGCCCTGCACAGAAGCAAAGAGGCATTTGAATTCTCATAGCTTCTCAAGATTCTGTAAGAAGACAACTAGCAAAATAACACAACTGAGAAATGAGAATTTAGTACCAATGGATCAAATTTGGGGCAGTAGATATGAAGGTTAGGCATTAATTTGGTGATTCCTGGCCATGTTTCCTCTGTGGGGGTACCTAACAATCTTCACATAGAAAATCTTTGTTATTTCTATTGCAAGCAAGTGTATGCAAACGCCAAATGATGGTCTATGTGTGTCTCATCTTACTTGAAAATCCCCTCCAATTCATCCCGGCAATTAATAGCTTGGAATAAAGGTTGTCCGATTACCATCTCAGCAAATATGCAGCCAACAGACCACAAATCAACTGGAGTTGAATATTGTCTGGAGTCGCACAAGATTTCAGGTGCCCTATACCAGGAAGTTCCTAACTGACAAGTGCATTAATGAGGTGTTCACTATTAATAAGAATGATATTTCTATACCAAAACCAAACCTATGCCTATCATTTAATGAGCATTATTATTTGGTAATAAAGCTTTTATACTACACAAATGTACACTAACCAATCATAGTGATAGGACTGGACAGAGATGAAGAGAGGATAGAAATTGTACTGAGAACTGGTGCTTCCAACTCCCAAAGCTGTTACAAGTGATTTTGAGGATCACTAGCCTTCTACTACCTTTCTGAATGCCTTTCCTAACCTCCCTACAACTTATTTATACTTTCCCTCCTAACTGTTAACTAATAGTAGTTGTAACTAACTATTAGTTACCCTAACAGAATTATTAACTAATCAGTGTAACTAACAAAAACATAAATATTACTAACAGTTTTTCTTGGAATACACATTACTCCATCTTCTACTCCTATCACATAGTTTCAGACAGAAAGAACAAGTTGAAAAGCAATATGCAACTAACAACAGGCACCAAACTTTCTTTTACTTTTCTTTATTCATAAATCGGTTCACAAAAACTCTTCCTACTATATAGCATTTTTCTTATTTTTACATTTGAAATAGGGACAGTGATTTCTTACGAGAAATATAACCAAAAATAGCTGTCCCTCTATATGCAAATTAAATGATAATATTTCCAGAAAAAACTTTACAATTCAGGGGGAAAAAAGTAATACTGGAAGATATGATATTCATAGGATAAACTTAGAAAAAGAAAACACTCCTAAATATAGAAACTTGAAAAAATAATATATAACAAACCAAAAGAGGAAGGTTTCTTCCCAGTCAATCATACCTTCTCAGTATATAACAAGTCATCTGCAACCTCTCTAGCCAAACCAAAATCCGCTAGCTTGATCAACCTTTTGGAATGATTGATCAGCACATTGCTTGGTTTCAAATCTCTGTGCAGCATCTTACGCGAGTGACAGTAAGCCACAGCAGATAGTATCTGGAACATGAAACTCTGCAAGCAAAGGAATTCCAAGAGAACTTTAATCACAACTGGAGTATCTTAGAATTTGAGGTTTGGCAAAACTCAAACCCAGAAGCTAAAACATAAAATACGAGTTATTGTCCACTTATATATACACTATTTTACACAAATCATTAGTGGGACTGTATTTGGTTTCACAGGTGGGAATAATGACTGCTTTTGACAGCAGTTAGAATTTGATGTTATAAAAATATACAGTGTGTTTGAAAACTTGTTGAGAATGAAGGAATATCAAGATTGAGACGTGAAAGCTATAGTTATTAGCTTCTACCTTCTTAAAGTTACATTCGAGATGTGGAAAATCACATTCAAAACATTAAACTCCGATAATTGCTAGCTAAAATTGATTTTGCCTCAAAGCCTTAGTTTGACTATAAGTGATAAAAAATAGCTTTTGCATTTGCTTTAAAAAATTACACTAAATTTTGTAGCAAACTTAAAGATAAAAACATCCAAACATAAACCATTTTACTTGAAAATCAATTCTTAACTAAAATAATTTTTATTAATTGCATGTTTAGTTTCCCATCCTGGATAAACATTTAGTTGCATTGGGGATCCACACGTTCATCCAAACACACAGACTCATCTCACTCCTTAGAGAACGTACCTTCACAGTCATGGCATCCTTGGGCTTACCTCGATTGACAATGAACTGATGAAGGTCGTAATCGAGATGCTCGAAGACAAGGTTGACGTACCTGTTCCCTGTGAACCCTACCCTGAGCAGCTTCACGATGTTGGCGTGGTGGAGTTCTCTGAGGAGCGATACTTCGCGGATGATCGGCGCCGGCACGCCCTGGCTCGAGCTGACCATCATGATCTGCTTCATGGCCACGAGGGCGCCCGTGTGGAGGTCGAGGCACCGGAGCACCAGCCCGTAGCCGCCTGTAGCCGCCACCTCCAACACCTCCAAGTTCATCTGCGCCGGGCCGGAGCGCACTCCTCTTCCGCGCGAACACATGCTGAACTCGGCCAACCTCGCCAACCTGATACAAGTAATAACATGTGATAGGAAGAAAGAGATAAACCGAAACGAAACGATGACGAGTGTTAATTAAATTAGAGTTTTGAAAAAACAAATGAGGTATGCAAGAAGCATTATTGTTGTTGTTAATCATATTGATAACTAATTTTGGTTGAAAGTGAGTGATGCAGAGTGTGAATAATTACAGAGCATCAAAGGAACCGATCCAATCGCTTTCTTCATTCCACATTCTGAGAGAGAGAGAGAGAGGGGGAGGGAGGGTTTGAGAGTGTGTTGATAGCAAGTTAGCAACGATAATGGAATTCGGACAGAAACTTGTGAAGAACTGGTAACTGAACCCACTCGATTTATAGTAATGCTAAAGAGACCGAATCCATTAGCCCAAAAATAAGCCGAGCCATTTAAAAGTTGACCATTGTCAACTGATTTATATATAGACTATTAATTAATTTTAACTTTTAAAGTTTATTTGTTTTTCCAAACATACCCTCTCTTTTATTCTCTTTCTTCATGACATATCTGCTGCACCATCAGCACCAACGCAAGCTAGGGTAAGCGGCCCCAGTAGTCTACTGCAAGCAATGGCAGATCCGTTGCGGGGTTCGCCCGAGAATTATGGCAAATTAGCGATTTGTGACTTTGCAATTAAACATAAAACCACTCTCAAGCTTTACTGTGTTTTTTGAGTTTTCCCTTCCCCGCGTTTTTCTTGAACTTCAAAGCGTAGTCATCAAACTTGACTGCGTTTTTGAGTTTTCTAAGGCCATTTTTTTTTTTTTGCAGCACCGAGGACGCGGCAGATGCTTCTCCGGCAGAAAAGGCCATTTCATCTTCGACGACTCGCACTCGCGCTCCGTCATGCCAATTTTGGACTCTGGCGAGGCGAGAGCGTAAGCTTCGTTTTATTGAAGAGTTCATTAGGGTAGGCTTCGCGGTGGTGTTGCTGGAAAGAGTGGTAGGTATCGGCGCTGATGAAGATGACGTCACTGGTGATGAAGAGGGGGTTGGATTCGGACCCAGTGAGACCGTCGATGTCGTCTTCTACCTTCGCCGAGTCGTACGCCACAACGGGTGGACAAACAGGGAAGTGTCGTGGTGTCAATAAGGATAAATTTGGAAATACACTAAATTTTAAAATGTTAAAATATACTGTAAAATTGACAACAGATGTCAAGCTTTTATTGATTCAGAGGATTATTCAAACCTCAACCTTTTGTATTCGGTTTTTTTACATCACCCCTCGATTTATTATTGGGTTGAGATTTCCCGCCGAAACAAATAACAAACTTACCAATAGCCAACAGAGAGGTGCCACGTGGCAGATTCAGTGCTAATTTGTTGCAATTGGCTGTTTGTTAATGGAGAAAAAGTTTAAACGGGTTTATTTTTAGATTTTTTCTACTTAGGTAATATGATTTTTTTATACATATTACTTTTTTTTTTCGCTAGCTTTTTTTATATATTACTGTAAAAAGAAAAGTGTCAGTGTGTAATTGTTTAATGTGTTCAATATAATCAGTATTTGAAATTTACACGTTTCAATATAAAAAGATGTTTTTATTTGAAGGGTTAAGTAACTTTTTGTCTTATAAAGTAGGTTTTTTGGTCTTTATAATATTTTTTCCTGTCCTGATTCTTATACAGATTTTTTTTTTTGTTTTATTTTGATCTTTATTTCTATTAAGAAATGACATGACTAATAGAGATTGGAAAACAAATATGATGTTTTCTAAACAACAAACACTAAAATAAAACATTTTAATATAAATATGAAAAAGCTTACAAGTTTATAAAGACTGAAATAATAAAATTAAGCATCTCAAAAAAAAAATTCAGGATAAAATTGAAACAATTTTTTAGAGATTAAACCAAAAATAAAATAAAATAGGAGAACAAAAAATCTTTTGTTAAGTATCTAATTCAATTTTTTTAACTATACCAACAAATAAAATTTAGCAAACAAGTCAAATTCCCTTTAGAAACTACATATTTAACTAAATAAACTCAATCCTTTTGCCTTCAAGGAAAAGAAAAAAGAATGCTTAGATTTTCAGACTAGCTTGTTTATAATCTAAATATATAATTAAGAACTTATAGTACCTGGAATTTAAAGATGAAAATCTATCGACCTATTCTGATGCCTACATATCTCAAATTACATAAGAAACATGAGAATGTGAGTAGTAACTATTACGGGGGACAGAGAAAGGAGAAAGAAGAAAGGACAGCTCAAAAACACTCAGGCTGTTATTCATTAAAAGGAAAGCAAGGAGTTTAAATAATACAAAGCAAATAGAAAGCTAACAAAATACTAACAGAATACAAACAAAATACTAACATAATACATATTATAATACTCCCCCTCTAGATGGATAGTGAATGTCTTTAACTCCCATCTTGGAAAGGAATGCTCCAAGTAAAGTGGATGACAGAGGCTTTGTAAAGGCATCTACAAGTTGAAGATTGGAGGTAATTGGCATGAGACGAACTTTTCGAGCAGAGACTTGATCCCGAATGAAATGACAATCAATCTCAATATGTTTAGTACGCTCATGAAATGTAGGGTTACTAGCAATGTGAACAGCTGCCTGATTATCACAGAACAATAGAGCTGGTTCAGTAGAGTGGATTCCGAAGTCAGACATTAATTGAGACAGCCATGACAGTGTTGTAGTAGAGGTCATTGCCCTGTATTAAGCCTCAGTAGAAGACCTAGAGATGGTGGTTTCCTACTTTGATTTCCATGAGACTAACGAATCTCCAATGAAAACACAGAAGCTAGTTACAAATTTCCTAGTATCTGGACATGCTCCCCAGTCAGAATCTAAGAATGCCAGCAATTGAAGAGAGGAATTAGAACTAAAAAATAAACCTTGTCCTAGCTTACCTTTTAAGTATCTAAGCAAGTGATGTACGACATCCAAATGGGAACTGTGCGGATTTGCAAGAAATTGGCTAAGTTTGTGAACAACATAAGTGATATCAGGCCGAGACAAACTTAAGTAAAGAAGTCTACCAATTAGTCTTCTATAAGCAGTTTGATCAGTTATGATTTCACCACCATTTGCACTAAGCTGAAGTCTTGGATCCATTGGGGCAGGAGCAGACTTGCAAGCTAGGAAGCCTGTGTCTTCAAGAAGCTGGAGGGTGTAATGTCTTCGAGATAAGACAATGCCTTGTTTGGCATGAGCAATATCCAAACCTAGAAAGTACTTGAGGATTCCTAAGTCACGAAGCTTAAACTAAGTGTGTTAGACAATGCCAACAGTTTGCAATTCGAAAACCCTATATGCATGAATGGCTTAATTATAAAAAAACAAAGATCTTCATATTCATCACTTGATTATAACCATGATCCATATTTACAAGACAATGCACATCCGGCAAAACTTCCTAGTCACGTGACATCGTACCCAAAATAAAATATTAACATAATAATGTATAGAACCGTAGAAAATTTACGTTAGGCAAAGGACATCTCATAAAAATGAAATAAAACAATTTCAAATCAAAAGGAAAATCGTTGACTACTAATGTTTACAAACTTTGATCATATTTCCAGGTGAAGGTTGTGGTTGTAGTTGTACTTGCAGCATATGACATGGTATTTCTATGGCTGTCTGAGGCAAAGGATGCATTGTACGAAGACGAAGCCTTGGTATCAATATCACCACCTTTTTCTACTCTGATTTTAGGGTCCATAAAATATTAAATCAAGCCTGGCTTTGTTAACTTACTTTCATTAATATCGTTTTCTCCAATGAGCATCTTGACCACATATGACATGGTCAGTTGGAGCTTCAACGTGTCCTGAGTGCAAAGAAGTGCAATTTTCAGAAACTTACATGCCTCCTCAGCATCAAAATGGTCGTCTAGTGATATGTCTACGAGCCATACCAACTCTCTTTTCTGATAAAGTTCCCATGTCTGAAAGGACAAAAGAAGATTATATAAGAGTTGTTCCAAAAATCTCATAATATGAGTACTATTGTGCAATGAAATGCTCAAGTGCTTACTAAGTTCCATGGTTTATAATGAAAGTAAAATTAGTCACTTTTCCTTTCAACTGGAGTGCCTAACAAATAATATAAAAATAAAAATTGAATGCTACAACTGCTAACAAAAGAAATATAAACTAACTTTCACTAAGCATGAATGTACAAAGAATCAATCAAGTGTTAAAAGAGTAAAATACGCAGATAATTGAGAGAAAAAACTTAAGTAGAAAGAAAGAGGATAACAAAAAAGAATAAGAATATATCAGTAGTTTTTATCTGCATGTTTCTTTTTCCATTAGTGCAGTATCAAAACGATGTTTTCCCTGAAGTACAAAGTGACATGCTTCTCTGTTTGCATGCATCAGAATGCGTGTAAATAGGATAGAAGGCTATGTTATCACAATCTTTGCAGTGAAAGTAACTTAATGTATTATACCTTAAGAGTTTTGCTTATTAATGGGGAGATGAACATAAGAAACTAATTTATTTCCCCCCTCATACTATGTATTTTTAAACAGTGAAAGTGTTGCGAACTCGTCAAGTGTACCGTTCGTTTCAAGTGATAAAGTGAGTAAGTAAAGTATCGTCTCCACAGGGATTGAATGCAATTTTATTGTAACTTAATATCTCAGAAATTGGAAGACAATTAATAAGTCGAAGAGAATATGGTTGTAATTTGTGAGTTGTGTAGATTAAATAAATGACAGAAATTAATAGAAGTAAAAGCGAATTTAAAGGAGTTGTTACGCAGTGATGAGAGATAATTGTGGCCATAGCACCTTCCCCTTTGTTCCCTACCTTCTTTACTTAGATTGGTTATTAATTTCAATTACTTCTAATTACTCAGACAGTGTATTTTCACATAATTAGTTAAATCCTAATCCCTTAGTAATTTAACCCTTTAACCCAATCAGAAATCCTAATTCCTTAGTGATTCCCTAGCAAGTTAAGCATTAAGAGAATACATCATATAAATTCTGCAATCATACATCCCTATCCCTAGGCAATGTAAAAACTATTATCTTACTCCTTTCAGAAATTAGAACCCCAATATCCTTATTGCAGACTCTAACCCTCAGCACTTTAATAGAATGGCCAATTCCACAAAAGAATAATACAATAAAGAACAGAGTAAAATAAAGCAATTATAAGAATTTCATATTAATACCAAGCAAGTTACAGAGGAGTTCACATTGGTTCTGGCTCTAACCACAATAAAAGAATTTAGCCAGACATATTCATACCTAACCTCAAGAAATAAAAAGACAGTAGCAGCATTACAAAATCTTCAACCTTCTTCCAATCTCTGGCTTTGGTCTTCTCTCTACTTTCTCCTCTGTGTTTTTTATTCTCCCTTCTGTGCCAAAGAATGTCCTTTTTTATCTCCCAAACATTCATATGTTTAATTCAGGTAACAAGAACTTATCTTTTTAGTTTATTCAGTGTCAAATCTTTTAAATATGGTAACAGCGTAACTGTGGCACGACTAGCGCAGCGTCCCACGCTGATTGGGTGGGATGTTCGAATTGATTAGGCTGTTCTGGAGATCTGGCGCAAGGATCAACAATCAAGCATAACATCACATTTGACAATCTTAGAATCACAATGTTGAGTATAATCAATTTTCACATCAAGGTTTCAATAACACCTTTCAATTCCATCAACTGTAAGAGTTTCACTTGAGTACTTCTTACCAAGATATGTGTATTTCACTCAACACTCAAGTGTATGAAGATCATTATAATCACTCAATCCATCACAGTTATAGCACTACCATAAGCTTGATCATATTCTTAAGTTCCTGAAAGTAAGAAATATAATTGCATGCACAACTGATCAAAAGGTCTTTATAAGGTTGTAGCTTGGCCTGGTTTAAGGGTAGGAAAGTTTTGGATAGTGGCTAAAATTGAGATTGGATTCTATTAGAATTAGTCAATTCCACTTAGCAGTCCATCACTCTTATTCTCATATTTATCTTTATACATCTGATCTTCTTTTTTCTCTATTTCTTCTATCTTCTCTTTTCTCTTATTCTTCCTTGTTCAAAACGCTGTAACAGAGAGAATAGAATATGTTTAGATCCACCAGCTGGTATTTCAGACTTGTTATTTCCTAACTGGATTCTTCACTAGATTTGGTTTTTGCCAGACCTGTTCTGTTGACATTTCACTATCAAACCAAAATTGTCTTCTTGGGTAACTTTGTCTTTCCTCTTACCGTTTTCTTTCTTTTCTTGTTTACCAATATTTAGTGGTCTTGGTTCTAATTCTTTCTTCCTCTAATCTCAAGTAGGGTAGTCAAGGTATATGTTTCAAATGTCAGGTATACGAATGAAAAGGTTTAGGCTCAAAAGGGGTGACAATGGAAAATTGAAGGTAAGTCAATTTGGCCCTAGCTTAAAAGAATAAAATGCCTTAATCATATCAGAATATACATGCATCCAGAGAAACAAATCAAGTTCTAGAGTACTTATCAAAGTGAGGTCTCTCTAGAAAAAAAATAGTACTGTATGGCTCAATCCTCACAGGTTATAGACTCAAGTTAGACTATGTTAACTTCATATCAAGCATCATTTCAACTTCAACATGAACATCAATATACCAATAATCACAATTAAATCATGATTAATGCAATCCATGCCATATTTCATCTCACTAAAGCTTCCTAACAGATATATCTAATTCATCACTGATTTCGACAATTCTAATTCTGAGATGCATAAGATATGCTTCTAACACCTTATTCAAACAATTAATTAAAACTAAACTAATGACTAAAACTTAAAACTACTAAACTTAACAATTAAAACAAAATTTTCTGTTAGACATCCTTTGTCTCTTAAATGTGATTCTTCAAATAATGCGTGTGCGCCCATTCCCAGATTTAGAGAATTGTTGTCTCCAGCAACAACTAACAAGGATTATGCACTACTAGAAATTTCATCACGTATGCATTATTTGAGAAATTACAACCAAACGAAACATTAATCCAATCAGAACTCAATCACAATCACATTAATCATAAGACACTACTATATATGCATCAAATATTTAAATGTTTTAACTGCAGAAATGTAAAAGTACTGAAAATTAAAAACAAGAAAAATAAAATCAAAAACAAAGACATACCGTTTCTAAAAGATATTGCTCTCCTATTGGTAATCGTGTATTTGTGTGACATCTTCCACTAACTATCTCCACAAGGAGGACACCAAAGCTGTAAATATCTGCTTTGTGTAATATCCTCAAATTTTTATCTTTAGCTTATATTCATGTTTAAATTAATTGTGGATATGTGATGATAGTTTGATACAAGGAGGATAGGATAGAAGTCAATAAATTCAAGTGGCAAATTTAGAAGTGCTTGGAATATATTTAATTAGAATTAGTGAATTTAAGGAAAAAACAAATCCTAGCACGTGTAGAATGTTGGCTGAGAGCTTAAGATCACATAAGTAAATACTTTAGTAATTAAAAACTACATGAAGTACACTTGGATAGAATTAAAAGAGACAAAAACATAAGACAAAGTGATATGCGCCATATTTTAGTTAATTTCGGGATTATAATGATGACACTTATCTTTTGATTTCAAAGAATTTGCCTATAAATTTGCCCTAATCCTAGTTGTTTTATAGTTGGTACATATATAAATGTTGTTATTTACATTTTGGAAGATTAGTCCACTTAATTTCAGTGTTTCGATAAGCATCAAGTGTATCTATGACATCCAAAACAATCAAGACAAGAAGAAAGGGCAAAAAGGTCAAAAGAAGTTTTTTCTGGGAGATAAATTCGCTCAGGCTCGCTTGGGCTAATGAAGTTTCTTCACCATTAAGCATTAACTCCCAGGTGAGCAAATCATGTGTAAAAAACTCACCTGGGCGAATTGACCTTTCCTGACCACTAAGTTATAACTCACTCAAGCGAGTGAAACATGGGTTCTTAATGCTTGATTCTACTTGATCACTAGTTTCATGAAATTGGATTCTAAGTTTGACTAGAAAGTGCCATTAGGATTTGAACTGAATGATTTTACTCATTATGTTACGTTGCTAAGAATAGAACATAACGTTTTGATTGAAAATAGCACGAGATTATGATTGTAATGCTAGGTTATTTACTTCATATGCGAGGGATCGATATTCGATAAATATCCTTAGGATTCTCAAATGCGAGGGATCGATTCGGGGTGAATTAATGTGTGCATTAGTAATGTTAGAAAATGATTCATATATGTAAATATTAATTGGATATAGAGGGTATGAACGATGAAACCAATCCTACATTCTCTTAAATTAATTAAATTCATTTTACTAGTTTTCATAATTTTTCGTATTTGTGACACACTAAATCTGTTATTTCCGTAAAATAATGAAATTTTGATCATATTTGTTGTACATAAATATTGAATTGATTACTTTCATCTGGGAGAACTGAGTAGCTCAAGTCCTTGTGGAGACGATCTCTTATAAATTTTGTGACCTACGACGACATTGGTATGCTAATAGTCCAACACAAAACAAGCTTATACATGACATTTTTAAGCAATGTGGAAGTGAAAAACATGTGTGTGTAAACGTGTAAGCCTTAGAACTTGTGTGTAAGGGATAATTTTCAACCAAGCATAGGATAAATCAATTTTAGCTTCTTGAACAAGCCATTACACGTGGAAATGGCCAGCTATGCTTAAGGGAATCTTTGTTTTATTTGGAGATAACCTTGCATTAAATGAATAAGGACAAAATTATTAGGAAATATCTTTAAGTGATGATTATTTAGTTACCCTGGGATTGAACTATCTACTAACCAAATTAAATCCTAACTAATTCACATAATATAAATAGTGAAACATCCTCAAAATTATATCTTGAGTTTATATTTATGATGAATTATGGAAGTGTGACGATAGTTGGATACAAGAAGAATAGGATAAATTTATTTGAACATAAGTTGTCCAAAACTGACCATTTCTGCCACCCGAATTGAGAAATTTATTTCTCTCTCAATTATTATTCACATTAGGTGTATAATATATGAAATCAAAGATCTATATGTCTACTATAACATATAAAAATTTCAGATAAATTTAGTTTGTGTACTGCTTGCAGTTACTAAAACATTAAGAGATGCCAGTGTGTAAATTTCAGTTTGCTGGAAGTTTTGGAGTCTAGGTTAAAAATGTTATAGCTAGAGTTTTATAACTCAAAATAAGGCATGTGATACCTTGTTAGAAAGCTTAGGAAGTATAGCTTAACATACTAAAAGATGAGAATTTATGAGCTGGTAGATTGGTACATCAAAAAATAAAGAACGAACTATGTGCTGTGAAACATTTTATTTTAGAAAAATCTAGTCTTGGCAACTTGTAGCTCCTAAAATTTTGGCACAAAGGCTAGAAGATTTAGCCCAAATTTGGACCATTCAGAAGGGGATGAATGCTCCTAAGTCATCCACATGCAACAACCATAGAAATAGGCATGGCTAAGTGAACTAATAGAAAAAAAATTTGGTAAACCAAAGTCAAGGTGAAGTCAATGAATAAAGAGAATAAGACAAGCTAAGTCCAAGCTTCTTGAACAATCTTTTAGGGCTATCCATGTGGCAGCTAATCAAGCTTTAGAAAGCATGTCCATGTGCACATATGCCATTAATGAAGGAAATATTAGTAATAATGATTAGATAAGGAGAATCTAGATATTTTCTTAGTTTATAATGACTTAGTCAACCTAGAACTTAATTAACTACTAACTAAGTTTCTTTCTAACCAATTCCTTTCCATCCTAACTAAATTAATTAGTATAAATAGATTATAACATCACAAAAATTCTGCATGTAACACCCCAATATTTCAATTTATTGTGTATGGATTAATAGAAATATTTTAAGGATTATTAGAAATTCAAGCTATAAGTTGAGTGACATTTTATGCTAGATTTCGTAGATTCCGCGAACGTTCTAAGCTTCCGTGAGGCCTAAAAGGTTACATAAGGCAAAACAGAGGAGGTGCAACAAGCAAAACAGGCTGAAG
>PYAF01002260.1:115939-152326 GCA_007407185.1 Glycine tomentella
TGGGATTATTCGTTAAGTAAATCTAGCATTGCAGTATCGTATTATGTGAACATGTTGGGAAAAGAATTTGAGAAAATGTTTTGGAAAAATTTAATCACGATTTCTATACTATGTTTCCAAAACGGATTTTTAATAAGTCTTCCGCTGAAAACTCTATTACCAAGATGAGTAACAACCGGAGTACTACGGGGTGTTACACTAACGTGTTTGGTGGTTTAGTTTTGCCTACTGAGAAATTTTATTTCTCATAGATTTGTTTCATTTATATATATATATATATATAGATGGCCTTGGTGATAATATTTCTTGATGGATCTGGATTGAAGGTGGAACAGAGATGAAGCTAGCACGATATTTTTCCCAATACTCTTATGTTTTAGAATATTAGCAAGTATGATGGATTTCGTGCTTGTATAATAAGAAGGAATGTAACAAGGACTGTGGCTACGTATAAAATATATATTAGTTCAACGATTTCGTTTTAGAATTTTTACTAAGATACGTTCTTTAAAAATGAAATAATATTAAAATCATCTAGAAATAAATTAGGTCATTACAGTTTTGGTATCAGAGTCATTCATCCTGTTAGAACCTAAGAGGAATGGATTGACTACTCTTTTTCGGTATGCTTTGAGAGAAATAGAAAAGATATTTACTGTACTAGATTGTTCTGACCAACAGAAAGTAACTTATGCTACATATATGTTACAACCTGATGCTGAGTATTGGTGGAATAGTCACAAGCAAATTCTAGCAAGTAATGGAGTAGAGATTACATGGGAGGTGTTTAAGACAACATTCTATGGTAAGTATTTTCCCATATCAGTAAGAAATGCTAAGGAGCTCAAATTTCTTAGGCTTGAACAAGGCAGTAGTAGTGTGTCTGAATATATTGCTAAATTTGAAGAGTTAATTAAATTTTCCTCCACCTATCGATATAACCCTGATGAGCACTGGAAGTGCATGAAGTTTGAAGGGGAATTGAGGGAAGATATGTTGGAAGTAGTTGGACCCTAGAAATTAGGGAGTTTGGTGTTCTGATAAATAAGTGTAGAATAATAGAAGAATATAAAAGGAGGTCTACTGAAAAAAGAGAGTCAAGTAATAATTTTAGAAAGAAATTGGGACCCCAGCCTTTTAAATTTAAGAATAAGTTTTACCAGAGGAAATTTCAGACAGGGCAAAGTTTAGGCAGGGAGTGTGAAAAATGTCACAAGATCCATGGAGATAGGCCATGCCCTATAGCTCAACCCACCAGTTTCCAGTGTGGAAAGATAGGACACCTGGCACAACACTGTCGCAGGAATATTCAGTATTATAGATGTGGAAAGATGGGACACTATGCTAGCAATTGCAGGCTGAAAATTCCCAAGGCACCATATGTCCTCAACAGACTGGAATGGTTTTTACCATGAATGCAGCAGAGGCATCTCAATCCGAAAATCTCATAGAGGGTAAGTGCAAAATTAAAGATAAAATTTTAACTGTATTATATGATTCAGGTGCTACTTACTCTTTCAATTCTTATGACACTGTTATACAGTTAGGGTTACTTTTATCTCAATTACCTTATGATCTTTTAGTTTCTACCCCTACAAATACACCTATTGCTACTAGTCAAATTTGTCTTAATTGTGATTTCCAAATTGATCATAGATCTTTTTCTGCAAATTTGACTTGTCTTCCTTTGACTGAGTTTAGTGTAATTTGGGGTATGGATTGACTTGTAGTTAACCATGTATTGTTGGACTGTTCAAATAAAACCATCATTTTACCTTCAGAAATTTCAGAAAACAGTCAAACCCAGTGTTTGTATTTGAACTCCATTGTTTCCTATTCTAGTAAAAATGAAATTCAAGGGTATGTTCTTTTATCAGCTAATGTAACTGAGTCAACTAATGAACTCTCTAATATACCGTGGTAAAAGAATATCCAAATGTATTTCTGAATGAGATACCAGGGATACCTCCAGAAAGGGAAATAGAATTTTCTATTGACCTATTTCCTGGATCTGGACCAATATCCATGGCACCTTATAGGATGTCCTCTCTAGAGTTGGAAGAATTGAAAAAGCAATTAAAGGAGTTGTTGGAAAAGAAATTTATTAGACCTGGTGTTTCACCCTGGGGAGTGTTGAATATAGGGGGAGTTGCAAGAAGAATTAAAGCAAGAATAAAGAAGAAGCTTGATGATTGCTTGAAGATTTTTTTGCTTTTTACATGTCCAATCAAGTATGAAGGCATTTGTAATTTGTTTAAGTTTGATTCAAATTCATTGCTTTGTGATCCTTGCATTGCATGTGCGTTTCACATAAACATGCATTCATAGTTTCATTAAAATAAGACAGTTGTTAAATGATTTAAAATAATCTAAATTCTCATGGTTAAGTTTTTGGAAAAATGAAAACTTTCTGTTTTAATCGATTACAGAGTGTTTTATTCGATTAAATAATTATCATGAAGAACACTTTAATCGATTACCATGATTCGTAATCGATTACACATGCTTATTAGAAAACTATGCATTTTCTCTTTAAACGATTACCATTAATCGTAATCGATTACATAGGCTAAATTTGAAAACTGTGCTTTGCTGCTTTAATCGATTACCATAAATCGTAATCGATTACACAAGCCTATTTGAAACATGTGCTTTGATGCTCTAATCAACTACATTGCGTAATAATCGATTATGTTGTTCATAAACATTTTCCAGAAAATTGAGGAACAATTTAATCGATTATTTAGTAGCTTTAATCGATTACATATGGCAAAATAATCGATTAAACCAGCGGATTAATCTATTATTGTTAGTTAAATCAGTTTTATATAAAACTTGGTGAGTTTTTTTTATAAATAGACATTGAACGAATTATTCAAAATATATGAGTGACTTATCCAAAAGATACTAAGTTTTCTAAGAGTTCAAGAGACTAATTTCTGAGTGAAAAACACATCTTGTGAAGATCAAGATTTCTGAGTTTTTTTGTGGAGATGTGTTAGAGAAAAGAAGTTTTCAAGATATTGATTCTAAGCATTAGAATTCATACAACTTGGAATGTGTGGTAATCTTAATTCATTTTCATTCATTCATACATGAAGGATCACAGGTTATGTCTATCTTGAATCTTTCTTTTTAAGAGTTTGTGATATTTGTATTCATTTGTGATAAATCAATTTGATTCTATCAAGCTTTCTAGAGTGGGTTCTCTAGGTGAAAGATCTGAGTTGGGTTCTGAGAGTCTTAGTGATTTGTCTTCTAATAGGGTTTTAGAATTCAGATTCTTTATCTAGGGTTGATAAAGATAATCACTTGTAAATTGATTGTAAAGAATATTTTGATTTAGTGAAAACTCTGACCTAGTGTTGGTTGGAAGACGCTTGATGTAGCTTCCAAGTTTGTGAGGTGAACCAGTATAAATTGTTGTGTCTCTTATTCTTATTTTGTATATCTCTCATTGCTTGTATTTGGGTAATCAAGATATAATCAATAATACAAAGTTTTTGGCATTACTTGCATAACAAGGTTGATCTTGGTTGAAAGAAAAGTTCTGGTTTTAAAAAGGTTTTTAAGTAATATGATCCAGTTTTAAATCAATTCACCTCCCTCTTGGTTTATCTGAAGAGTGTTCATTGAATTTTCAAGGAGCTCCAGTTTTGTTAGTGAAAAAGAAAGATGGGGGAATGAGGCTTTATGTTGACTATAGGCATCTTAATAAGATAACAATTAAAAATAAGTATCCATTGCCTAGGATAGATGATCTTATGGACCAACTAAGAGGAGCAACAATATTTTCTAAGATTGATCTTAGGTCAGGATACCATCATATTAGAGTTATGAATGAAGATATTCCTAAAACTGCATTTAGGACTAGATATGGGCATTATGAGTATTTAGTGATGTCTTTTGGATTAACTAATGCTCCAACAGTTTGTAGTTGTAACGCCTCAAATTTTTTTTCGCTTATTTTCCTTTTTATAAAGAAATTATGTTATTCTATAAAAATCGTTTTTCTTCATTTCTTAAATTAACTTTAAATGAAGTAATTATCATCAAATATTTCTAAGTTCCAAATAAAATATTATACAATCCAAGATATAGTTCCACATAATACAGTTCCAAATACAGACCAACAGACTAGATTAGTCTAGTACTAATTACATAATATCACAGTCCACAAAACATCCAACACAAAATACAAGTCATCCAAGCTCTCTCATCACATCCTCTTCATAATCATCCATGGCTTATGCTTCACTGTTCCTCTGCTCGCCCAAACAAATTGGGGTCATCACAAGTGTCAACCACAGACACAAAATAGGGTAAGTTTATGATAAACATAGTTAGATAAAAGAAATACATCCATAACAAATCAAAGTAATACCCATAAGATAAGATACATGATGGATGCATGATAGATGCATGATTCTTTGTTAAAATGATGCATGACTTTCTCAGATTCTCTTCACATGGTACCATAGTCAAGATAGCCCCACTCTCTCTGTGGCACATAACTTATCCATTCAGTCAGGGTAGGTCAGTGTTGCAATAGGAAGGTCACCTCCACCCATGTGATCATCATGGTGGTGTGGTCCTCACTGCCACTACCCCCCAGCTCAGGCTTCCTCTTATCTGAACGCATGGACTCAGTTAAGCTATCTGACATACCTCCTCTTGAGGCAACTCTATTACCTCCTCTCTTAGGTAATTAAATGCAAATAAAATATGCATTTTATCTCTTATTTACTCTTCACCATTTATTCATTGCTCATATTCTCATAGACTTTAAATTGTACACTTTCAACATCCATCTTCATAAATTCAATATACGAGATATGTTTCATCATAATTCCATCATGAAATTTAGTAGACATACTCAAAATTTATAAAACACTTTCAACAATATACAACACACAATTTTTAGTAAACATCCAATACACATAACACATATACTTTAGTAAAACATCAAATTAACTACTTCTTTAAATGTAGTCATAATACGTAAATGTTTAAGTCACTTAATTATTCATTTATTAAACTAGATTCAAGTTAGTTATTTCAATAATTATTCTTTAAGTTATTTTAAGTCACTTATTCAAATCATTATCCATAACACCAATTTTATTTCTTTGAGACATTTTATCAAACACATGGTGAGCCTTTGTTTTGCTTTTTAATTCAAAGTGAAAGAGATGGAGGATGAAAGTGGAATGCTACATGTGAACTAGCATCCATTTTGGTCCCCACCATCCTTTTTATATGCTAGGTGAATTGGCTTTTTCTACAAATATCTTCAAAGCCTATGATTACTTAGCTTTCTAGTTGGTTTTCTTTCATTGGCTAATGGTTTCCTACCCTACAAGTGTCCTAATTCATGAAAATTCCACATCTTTCCCTTGCTTTCTTGTTTTGCACGTGGACTAGCCAAGCTAAGGTGCATTCCCTTTGGTTTTCTTCTTTTCACGTGAGATAGCTTAGGCTTAGTAGATTTTTATTGCATTATTTCCAAAGTCATGATTATTTAGCTTTCCAAATGGTTCAATTACAAGGTTCCTAGCTTGTTAACCATACCAGTGTCCTAAGTCTTGATTTTTCTCAAGCTTTCTCCATTCTTCCTTGATGTCCACGGCCAAGCTTTGATTTTGAAGCAAATATGTTTCAATTTGGCTTGTTCACGTGGAATGACTATAGTTTAGGGAATTTTATGCTTTGTTTTACTTAACATATATTCTTACATTGAATAAAATTATTTCTATAATCTATGAAAGCCTAATTCCAATTGCTTCCTTAGGAGTAAAATTCTAAAATTATTTAGAAACTAGCTTAAGTTTTAGTAACATTTTTAGGATGTCAATTAACTTTCTTCCAATGGCTTTATCTAAATTCTTATTGGTTCATTTTATTTTTAATTAGTAAAATGACTAAACTAACTTATTAAAGAATCTATTCCTCCTATAATTAAGAGAAAATTCCACAGATTGTATCTTTTCTTTTTCTGTGTTTTTCTGAAGCTTAGGTTAGTCTAGATTAAATTCATTTCAAAATTTCTTCCAAAATTTCTAAAATTTCTAACTTATGATTTTTCTTTATTAACAATGTCACTAATTCCTTATCTAAGAGCATACTGTACTTTTATCAGGTGTTTATAGCATTACTGAGGCTATTTGACCTTGTTTAGGGCTAAAGGGTATTTTTGTCATTTTTAAAATGTCCAGGGCATTTTCGTCATTTTATCTAAATGCATATTAATAATCTTATAAGAAAATTCACATATATGTATTGAAATATGAGGGTGTTACAGTAGTAGTCTTTATAGATGGCATACTTGTTTATTCAAAGTCAGAAAGAGAGCATGAAGAGCATCTTAGAATAGTATTATAGACACTCAGAGAAAAGAAGTTGTATGTTAAACTATCTAAGTGTGAATTTTGGGTCAAGGAAGTGAAATTTTTAGGTCATGTTGTTTTAAAGAAGGAATTTTAGTGGATCCTAGTAAGATTGAGATAGTCATGAATTAGGAGAGACCAACCACAGTAACTGAGATAAGGAGTTTTCTTGGATTAGCTGGTTATTATATGAGGTTTATTAAAGGGTTTTCACAAATAACTTTACCTATGACTAGCTTAACTAGGAAAAATGTGCCTTTTGTATGGTTACCAGAGTGTGAGAAAAGTTTTCTAGAATTAAGGAAAAGATTGACTAGTACTCAATGTTAGTATTGTCAGATCCTTATGGTGCATTTAAAGTCTACTGTGATGCTTCAAAGAAAGGTCTAGGTTATGTGTTGATGCAAAATGGGAATGTGGTAGCATATCCATCTAGACAGTTAAGGCCCCATGAAGTCAATTATCCAACCTATGACCTAGAGTTAGCAGGTGTAGTCTTTGCCTTAAATATCTGGAGACATTATTTGTATGGAGTAAGATTTGAGGTATTTTCAGATCATAAGAGTTTCAAGTACCTCTTTGACAAAAAAAAATTGAATCTGAGATAGAGAAGATGGGTTGAATTTCTTAAGGATTATGACTTTGAGTTAAAATATCATTAAGGAAAAGCAAATTTCGTAGCTGATGATTTAAGTAGGAAATCTCTGCATGTATTTAGGATGATGATCAAGGAAATGGAATTAATAGAAAATTTTAAAAATCTTAATTTGGGATTTTCTGTTAATTCTAAAGTATCATTTTGAGTCAAATACAAATCAGTAGTGATTTCAAAGATCACATTAGGCTGGGACAACAGAGAGATTTAGATTTTCAACAAATTTTAACTCAAGTCCAAGAGGGAAAATTTCAGGATTTTGAGGTAAATAATGATGGTTGTGGACTTATCAAAAGAGGATATGCGTACCCAAAAAAGATGGAATAAGAGAAAAAATTTTGAGTGAAGCTCACAAAAGTAATTTTACAACGCATCCTGGAGTTACTAAGATGAATCAAGATTTACAGAGAATGTTTTGGTGTCCTGGCATGAAAAAGGATATTGCAGAGTTTGTAGGAAAATGCTTAGTATGTCAAAAGGTAAAATAGAACATCAGAAACCTTCTGGCACTTTGCAACCTTTAGAAATTCTTCAGTGGAAGTGAGAGAAATGTATCTATGGATTTTGTGGTAGGATTACCTAGGACTATTTTTGGTCACGACTCAATTTGGGTCATTGTAGATAGACTTACTAAGTCAGCTCATTTTATACGTATTAGGATTTCTTACCCATTAGGAAGATTAGCTCAATTGTATATACAAGAAATAGTTAAATTGCATGGTGTACCTTCCACCTTGATTTCTGATAGAGACCCCCGTTTTAATTCTAGGTTTTGGGGAGCATTACAAAAAGCATTTGGAACCAAGTTATGCTTAAGTACTGCCTATCATCCCCAAACAGATGGACAAACAGAAAGAACCATACAAACCCTAGAAGACATGTTGAGAGCTTGTGCGATAGACCAACAGGGTTCTTGGGAGAAATATTTGCCATTAGCAGAGGTTGCTTATAATAATCGTTATCATACAAGCATAGGAATGACTCTATTTGAAGCTTTGTATGGTAGGAAATGTCAGTCTCCTTTATGTTAGTATGAATCTGAGGAAGCAAGTCTTTTGGGTCCAGACCTGGTAACTCAAACCACAGAGCAAATCAAGAAGATTATAGAGAAATTGGTAATAGCTCAAAATAGGCAAAAACATTATGCTGATAAAAGAATTAAACCTCTAGAATTTCAAGAAGGAGAACAAGTTTTTCTTAAAGTTACCCAATTACAGAAATAAGACGAGCAATAAAGGTCAAAAAGTTGAGTCCTTATTTTATTGGTCCTTTCCAAATTTTGAAAAGAATAGGTATAGTAGCTTATCAAATAGTTTTACCACCAAATCTCTCCAACCTTCATAATATTTTTCATGTATCTCAACTTCGTAAATATATTTCTGACCCGAGTCATGTTCTAGAGTCTGAATCATACAGTTAAAAAACAATTTAACTATGAGCTTTCCCTCGACAAGAATTCTGGATAGAAAAATAAAGCAATGAAGAAATAAGTCTGTATCATTGGTAAAAGTGGCATGGGGACAAGGACGTTTGCAAGAACATACTCGGGAGTTAGAATCAGAGATAAAAAAGTTCCCTCAACTGTTTACAAGTATTTACAAATTTTGAGGACAAAATTTTCTTTTTAAAGTGGGTGAAATGTAACATCCTCAAAATTATATCTTGAGTTTATATTTATGATTGAATTATGGAAGTGTGGTGATAGTTGGATACAAGAAGAATAGGATAAATTTATGTGAACATAAGCTGCCCAAAACTGACCATTTCTGCCACCTGAATTGAGAAATTTATTTCTCTCTCAATTATTATTAAAATTAGGTGTGTAATAAAAGGAATTAAAGATCTAGATGTCTACTATAACATATAAAAATTTCAGATAAATCTAGCTTGTGTACTGCTTGCAGTTACTAAAACATTAAGAGATGTCAGTGTGAAAATTTTCAGCTTGCTGGAAGTTTTGGAGTCTAGATTAAAAATGTTATAACTAGAGTTTTATAACTCCAAATAAGGCATGTGATACCTTGTTAGAAAGCTTAGGAAGTCTATCTTAACATACTAAACAATGAGAATTTATGAACTGGTAGATTGGTACAGAAAAAATAAAGAACAAACTATGTGCTGTGAAACATTTGTTTTAGAAAAATCTAGTCTTGGCAACTTGTAGCTCCTAAAACTTTGGCACAAATACTAGAAGATTCAGCCCAAATTTGGACAATTTAGAAGGGGGTGAATACTCCCAAGGCATCCACGTGCAACAACCATATAAATAGGCATGGCTAAGTGAACTAATAGAAAGAAAATTTGGTAAACCAAAGTCAAGGTGAAGTCAATGAATAAAGAAAATAAGACAAGCTAAGTCCAAGCTTCTTGAACAAATGTGGCAGCTAATCAAGCTTTAGGAAGCATGTCCACGTGCACATATGCCATTAATGAAGGGAATATTGGTAATGATGATTAAATAAGGAGAATCTAGATATTTTCTCAGTTTATAATGACTTAGTCAACCTAGAACTTAATTAACTACTAACTAAGTTTCTTTCTAACCAATTCATTTCCATCCTAACTAAATTAATTAGTATAAATAGATTATAACATCACAAAAATTCTACACGTAAGACTTATACCTCCAAGCTCACTTCCATGGCTACTTGTCTTCCATTTCACATCTTGCCTTCATTTCTCATATACTAGTAATCATATCCACTCTTAAAGTATTCTACACATCCATTGTCTCATTTTCATTTATCTAAATCACCCTAAGACTTTCTTCCATAAAAATCTCAAAGGAGGACAACCACCTATTCAGTCAATTACAAATCAAACTCACTTGAGGTTGGCTAGGCTTCAATCTTTAGTTAAGAATTCATTTGGATTAACTTATATGTTTAAATGTATAGATTTATTGTTATTATTTTAGGATAGAATTTGATGTTATTAGAAGGTATTTTATGATGTGAAAATGTTGAGTTAAACCACAAGATAGGTGATGATTATAGGCTGAAATATTAGTGAGGTTTGGAAGTATATTTGGTGATCTTTGGAAGTGATTTTGATGATATATGGGTTGTTTGTTCATATTTTTACTATGGGACTATTTTGTATTAATTTTTAGAAGTAGAGGTTAAATGGTATGGACAAATGGTTCAAATGCTTGAGTGATTAAATTTTGAGGATGAAGTAGTAAGGTGGTAGGTGAAAGGAGAACTAAGATGCATGCTAGGTTTTAATCTTTTCTTGTGAAGGTTTAAAGGAATTAGAAATTATTTGAAAGATATATTATGGATTATTAGTTAGATTACTAACATGATTTTTCTGTAGCTTGAGGATATTCAATGGTAATGCCTAAGTTGGTAATGATCTTACTTTAACAAGGTATGGTGGTTTAACCATACTTGTAGTACGTATG
The DNA here is from genome assembly GCA_007407185.1 of Glycine tomentella. Lineage (NCBI taxonomy): Eukaryota > Viridiplantae > Streptophyta > Magnoliopsida > Fabales > Fabaceae > Glycine > Glycine tomentella. The sequence continues at coordinate 126,387 of PYAF01002260.1, forward strand.
ATGTTATGATAAAAATATTTTTCCATAAGGTGGTATGTATTTGCTTATGGATTTTATTATGGATGGATTTTGCTGTGATGATATGTTGATTCATGTTTCCAATTCCAATACCAGATGCATCAACGACACCACTCTTCAAAATTATAATATGATTTTCCTCAGTTTTCTGCCTCCATAAGACTTGCTCATATTTATAGTGTTAGAGTAAAAAAATTCATGTAAAAAAAATTCCTCCTAGGGAGGAGTTTTGCTCATATTTATGAACTATAAAAACTACATTATTATTATTATTATTATTATTATTATTATTATTATTATTATTATTATAATATAGTGTTGGAGTAATAATTGCTATATATAATGATTTATGTAATATGATTTAAAATAACATAATTAGTTAAATATGGTAACTTGTGTAATATTATTATTATTTAATTTTATGTTCAGTTTAATATATTAAATAACATGCAGATACGGACATGGTTAATTAATAAGGTACTCATAGTGACATCTATATGTCCTCACAAAATTTTACTGATAAATACACATATCCCTTCCTAAATCCATTTGATAAATAATTATTTTCTCTATTGCAATATTTTTTTATAGATAACCCATTAAACCAATCCCTATGTAATACTACTATATTATTAATTTTTTCATCATCAACATGGAGACACCACTTGTAAAGCATCAAATGGGAATTCACATCAAATCTATTAACTATTATGTAGTCCAAATCTTCTAAAATTAAGTCATAAAAAAGACCCTTTCTCTTACACACACACAAAGGAAGCTTTGCATAAATATACTTCACAAACTTTTCTAAAATTAACTCAGGTTTTATATTAAGTGAAGACACCATGATAAGAAGAACCATAAATTGCAAGACAATTCTAATAGAGGATCTAACAAACATGAATACGGTTGCATGGATTCTTCATAGCAGAATCATGCATCATGCCACTATGATGGCTGAGAAATTGGTGGTCTACATGGCTAATTCCATGTTGCAGATAAATGATATCAGTTTTAAACTAAAAGTGAAAAACTATAAAAAAATTAAAGACGACAACAAACTACCAAATTCTAAAAATAAAGATAATAATTACATGACAGTGGCATGCAATGAAGAAGAACAATTCTCTAACAATGCATAGATACCTTCCAAAACCCAGCCATGGTAGCTCTATTAGTTCTATAATTTTCAACTTTGTCAGCCCAACATACTTTCTCTCTTTCCCCATTTTTGCACACAATATTTGCAAAATCGCTTGACGGCTCCATGACTGCAACATCTTAGATGCACCATGCGACCACTTAGATACTTCATATACAAGTTCTCTTTTTTCCTCCATACCCAATTTACTGCACTTGAAAGGATTAAGTGCAAGGGATGAGGTTAAGGAAAAAGAAAACATATATCAACAGTGATGGAGACAATATTGGTTCAACAAAGACTCCTTCCATAACATGTATTCCTGTCAGACATGTCAGCATCTAGAAATTAGAAATTTCTTGAGACTACAGGAAGAAATACTTAAATCTCTACATGCAAAAAAATGCAATTATCGTTCTACATACGTAATAAACTAATCCAATATGTTATCCTTTGTTAAAGTCTAAAACATTGACTACTTCAAACATATTACCAAGAATGCCAAAACAAGCAAACATAATAAAAGGTATACAACTGGAACCAGTTGAATTTGCATCACAAGGACGTACCAACCACTTGAAAACACAGTAAGTAATAGAAATATACAAGACCTTGTGCAATGGACTAGTTAAGTAATACTATTAGGCAGTTGGACTTAATCACCTTTGACCTTTATTGGAGACTCCATAACTCTAATATATAACCTATAGAACTACTAGTTTTATTAGCTGGCACATCGTAATGCCAAATTACAAGCTTACTAACCATGCTTCCTCAATCCTCCCTTATAATGCATCAATAAAGTATTTTATGATTTATTTACACTGCTCAGGTCATAAATTCCACGACCCCAAATGCAAAATCGCAAAAGCACATAAAAAGAAAAAAAACAAAAATTAAATCAAATAATAAAAACAAAATAAATAAATAAACACCTTTTTCATGAAAAAAAAAAAGAATTTTAGGAAATCAAAAGCTAATCAACAACCAATATTTAGAAAAGGCATATAGGAAGCGATCACAACAAACCCTTCACAGAATTCAATCACCTTGTTTCAATAGAATAAAAAAAAGTGAGCACATACATGAAAATTAGAAGAACGCATAAATAGAGAGGGACAAAGTAGGCAATTCACCCTCAAAAAATGAATACGTAGCCATAGCTATCTAACAAGAAGGAGTCACTCAACCCACCACATTACCACCAAAAATTGGAATAGTCCTTTCTGTTGGAAATTGGAATAGTCCCTTCATAAGCATTCCATCGAATAGGTTCTAAGCAGGAGTTCCCATTCCATTAGGCAAAAATGGTGTAAGTAGAAACTACAACAGAGGGAAGCACCAATCCTCGGCGACGTAAGGACTGACGTGGTGGTCACGGACGCTGATGACCTTGTTCCACACGACATCGCCGGAGGTGAGGCGGTGGTAGAGGAGACTGTCGTGGAAGTGCATGGAGTCATCAGTGCCACCAAGGGCCTTGACACAAACATCCCAGAAGATCTTCTTATGCTGGACACGACTTGAAGTAGCAACGAAGGGTAGTCGTAGCGACAGTAGTAGAACTTAGGGTTAGGGTTATTGCTGACATAGACGGGAGTAGTGTCGATGGCACTGCACATGTTGGGAAGCGAAGTTAGTTCCTCGAAGGTCTATGTGGTTTCGAGGAGGCGACAGCGATCGACAGGGATCTTGATGAATTTAGGGTAGAGCTTGGTGATGAGAGGACCATAGCGGCAGTGTAGTCGAAAGGGAGGGAAAGGTTGGAGAGGGCGTTATGGGGTTTCAGCTTGTTGACACGGTGGTGAAGACAAGGTAGGAGAGACCGTAGAGGGAGCGCCAGTGGGCGTTGCGGAGAAGGGCTCGAGGGACCAAATGTGTTCTGTTGAGAGGGCGCAGAAGGCAACTATAGAGTAGTACTGAGAGTGAAAGAAAGGGTTTGGAGGAAGTGAGGGATATTGAGAGGGAGCGACAAAATGAGTGCGCCTATAACGACGATTTTGTCTGAAAACCGTCATAGATGAAAAGCGAAAAAATGCCAACAACGATGATTTTTTTAATTTCGGAAACCGACTTTATTGGACATCGTAAAATACTACTTTTACATTAGTGCTTCTAAGACGATTTTGTAAAAACTGTCTTAGAATGACAACCATTCTATGACGGTTTTTGCGAAACCGTCATGGAATTTTAGTTTCTAAAATGGTTTTACAAAAACTATTTTCGTTGAAAAATCTCATATTTACAAAATTTTCACCATCTTACATATTAAGACGATTTTTTGGGAACTGTCATTCAAAGTGCATCGTAAAAAATTATTTTTTTTAGTAATGAGAAGAAGAAATAAATGCTTTTTGGCCGATGGTTGGTAGCGTTTTGTGAGGGAGCACAATTTGAAACCAAATGACATTCTTCGTTTTTTTTTTGGTTCTTGGATGATCTAAAAATACTGTATTTGACGACTTCTAGGAATTAGTCAGTAAACATTTTGTGCTAAGATTTATTTTGCAAGTGCTGTCAAGCAGTGTAAACATGCATTAAGTACTGCTTTAGTACCAATGTTATGAACAATATTATGACTGATATCCTTTTGGCTATATCATTTGTAGAAGTTAATATATTATTTTGAAAATTATTGAAATGAAGTTTACTTTATGTTATCTTGTTCCTACAATATTTGTTTTGTTCATAAATGATTCTTAAGAATATTATGGGCACTATACCAAGGACCCTACAACTAATTACATTTTATTGGAGAATTATCCTACAAGGACCCTATAGCTAATAATATTTTATTGGAGAATATCCTACAAAACTTTTCCAAGCGTTAAGTGTTAAAGAATAATATAAAAATTGAGAAGGATATATTGTATTTGTTACTATTTTGAAGTCAAACAAATAGGGTTGGCAAAATGGGTATGGCCTGCTTAGCCTGCAAAAAAAATGCGGGCTAAGTTGATAATTTCAGTCCGCAAATCAAAAGCGGGGCGGGCCAGCCCGCTGGGCCAATATTATTTAAAATATTAAATATTAAAATTAAATAGATATATTTAATATATTTTGAAATAGGTATATTCTTTTAATTTATACTCTTTTGCACTCTCATAATTAACTTTTAAGTTTTAATATTAAAATATTTATGATAATGATACTTTCAAATAGTCTTTCATTACTAACATATTACACTTTAGACAGTTTACATCTGTAAATTCCATTTGCAAATGGTATAATTTTGTGAATTATCACATGACATCATTTATTTAACATTAATTTTAAATTATTTACTTTTATTTAACTTTGTATTTTTTTAATTATCATATTTGCATTTTTTAATAATTTTTTTGTATTTCTTTTTAAAATTAACTTTTTTATTTTTTAGGTGGGCTAGCCCGCTGGCATGCATTAAAGCGAGGCGGGCTAGCATTTCCAGCCCATTTTGCAAATGCGGGCTGCGCCAGCCCGCCCCGCATTTTTTGCGGGCCGGGCCAGCCCGCCCCATTTTTTTGTGAGTCAGCCTGTTTGCCATCCCTACAAACAAATATGTTGCATCTTTATTTAAACATCTTACAATAAGTTATTGACTAAAAATGTCAAGTGTTTTAAAAATATATTTATTCATTAATTACATAAAAAATAACCTGTGTAATGTATAGGTTCAAAAACTAGCTAGTTTATATTTAATTCAAAGTAAATTACAATTGACAAATTCAAAGAAAGTTAAAAGTTAAAATTGGTCTTATTGGGATCTGACTTTCTAAGCACAGGATGTAAGGGTTATTTAATTATTTTCTAATAATAACCGAATTGAATTAATGAATGTACATATGCTAAATATATTATATACATAATCTTTATAATAAATTTTAAAAAATAATATATATCAAGTCATACTGAATCAATTAGTGACTCATCGGTTTGATATCTGACCCATCAGCATAGTATCTTGATTGGATTGATGTCCAGTTCAATTTTTACAATACTAGATTTAAAAGTATGGAGGAGATGTGAAGCATAGGCCTTAAGTGTGGATCAATATGAGTGTCTAATGATATCTGTGTATAAAAGTATTTTTATATCTTTATTAAATTCACTCATATGAGTGTATCCATAATATTAAGATATAGATATATTTTTATATCTTTACTAAATTCACTTATTTCATTTCAGTCAAACTCAACAACTTTATTATTTTATTTTCACTCTATTTACCCCTAATTCTCTCCTCTTTTTTTTTTATTTTTATATGGTGATTCCCCTATTTTTCTTAAACCAAACAACTTAACATTTTACTTTATTTTCACTTCATTTCTCCTTTCTTTAATTATTTCTCTTTTACTTCCATCTATCCTATTTATCTCCTCTTTACCAAATAGAGCATTGAGGACTTATTTTTTGTGTAATCAAGAGATATTTGAAAGGTTTTTATTTGGCACTCAACTAATCTTTCCCACTTGGTAGAATCATTTTGTCGAATCGAACTTAGACCTTAATTAAAGAACCCAAATGACGAATCACTTGTGTCAATAACTTTTGACTGAATTAGAGATTTAAAAGGAGAATTTTAAAAAATGTAATGAAAATTGTTACAACTAAAGAATGTCACTTTCTTTGAATTAATTGTTTTAAAATTTAAAGCAAGATAATGTTAGTGTTAAACTGATGAAATAATTATTTTGGATTATGTTACAAACATAAAGAAGCAAAACAAAAAATTGATTACATAAAATATCAGAATAGAAAAACACGAAATTATAATGAAACAAAATGATATTTTAACCAAAATTTTAAAACCAAAGGGATTCTTTTAAGTTTTATGTGTTTTGAAAGAATATTTTTTTTTGGTTCGAATAAAATGTAATCGATTTTCATAATTTGTGCTTTATAGTGAACAACCAACCAGACCCAAAACCAAAATATAGCGGATTTTTGTCTCATCGGGTTTGTGTTTTCCCTGATATCTCTGTAACAACAAAGAAGACACGTCGTTTTGTATCTTCATTTTGGTTGCCGCAATAATGGATTTGATGTTCCCTCTGAAACCCCCCAGTGTTATTCTCAAGGCACCACTCTCTTCTCTCTTGTTCCCTTTTCCTCTCAGGTTTCGTGCTGTCACCGCTTTCAAGCATGTCAATATTCAATGCGAGCTTGAAGGCAGACCCAATGGTGCTCTCTCTGGTGACTTTGACCCTCGCTTCATTGACAGGGTATGCCCCATTTTTTATTTTTTATTGGTTATGAACCCTTTTCATGTTTGGTATATTATGAGTTTTATTTTGACTATGAAACTATCTGTCTTTAACTGAGGCGAATGGTGTCGTATGATTCATGTAGTCGACCTCATTTAGTGGGAAAAGGCTTTTGTTGTTTTTGTTCTTAGTTTTGAACTGTTTTGTGGATTTTGGTTATATTTCATTTACAAAGGCTTCACTTTCCTTTTGAAATGAATGGTTTCATTTGTACACTCATTGGTACTTTGTCTTTTCTAGAGTGATAACTAATTTCTCTTTAGAAAATAAATCACTTTTTTAGGACTTTTTGTGGTTTTTACTTTTTGTTTACAGTTGCCCTGAAAGAGTGTTTTTATTTATTTATTTGTTTATTGTACTCTTTTGAGTTGCATTGCTGAATTTCTAGTGCTCGCTTCAGTGACTGTTGGATATATATGTTTGATGTTTTATGTGTGGGTGTGTTGCTTTAAGATATTGAGACATTGAACTAACAAAAATCTAGGTTTTGAAGGACATTTCATAAGGGCTTGCTTGAATTTGGTTGGCTGTTGATTGCTTTGTATACATTGTTCTGAAAATCGCTGATGCAGCATAGCCATGTAGGTGGGGACTGGGGACAACAATTAGTAAAAAGTGTTGGTTTGCATTTTTGACATTACCTATTGAGCTAACTGAACTGCTTTTAGAAATTTGGGGGTGGATTCGCCTTGAGTTTTGACAGCTTAAGAAGGCATGGTTTTGTATGTTGTTGTTCATGTGCTCTTTTTTTGTGAACAGAAGGAGAGAGGAGCATGAATCTGGAAATTCTCAAATGCTTGCATAGAAAATATTGACATGTGAAATGAGTAGTGCAATTTTGTTGTTATTGTAATATAGTGCTTAAATCAGCCAGAGAGATACTAGGATCTCAGTTGGCCTCCACCTTGGGGCTCAGCTTTGCACCACCCTCCTTCTGTTTCCTCATATCCCACATCCATGCATTCCTCGTTGGCCTCCTCTTTGCCTTCCCTTTCTCTAGATGCCATGGACACTGTCAGTTTGGTGATAGCGGCAGTGGGTGGGGTAGTTGGTTGCGGCTAGGGTTAGGAATAATGAATAAAGTTAAGAAGTGACCTAATTGAAATATTCACAACCTTACAACAATACATTTTTGCCTCCCTTTACCCACCTAAGCCACTTAGTAACCATGTCAACTCTAGGGATTCAACTAATCGTCATTATCCAATATTGTCTCATCATGTTCCGTTCTTGGGATGTATGGAATTGTGATTGAAGGAATTTCAATTGTGAATTCCTGCTTATCAAGAATTGTTGTTTTATAGAAGAGATATGCTACTCTAAAAGAATGATGTATAAGAGTTATTCTATCTGTGCACGATGTTTGTGTGATATTTTATTGTTTCTATTTATGTATATATGTATGATATCATATGTTATCTCCCTTTTCGATAGTCATAATGATATAGAAAATTTCACCATATCATCTTTTATGCTCTTCCCTGATTCTCAATACTCATGGAAGTAAAATGTTTTCTTTGTTGGTTCATTAGACTCATTTAGCATGCCAGCTTTTAGAATATATGGTTCTGTATGTGCTATATATTGGTTTTAGGTTCTGTTCGGATGAAAATATATTATCAGCCATACCAATAAAATTAGTAGTTTATTCTTCTACTAGGGTTTCTGAGTTATGAATTGTTGATGTGATATGTTTCTAATTTAAAGTGCATTCAATCTGGCAATGAAATTTCCATTCTAGCAAAAAGCACTGGAAGCAGCGATGAATGATATAAACAACAACTTTGGAAAGGGCAGTGTTACAAGACTGGGCAGTGCTGGTGGAGCTTTGGTGTATGCATCTTCTTCATGTTAAATCTCATTAGTCTCTCTTAAATTGTGGAAAAACATCAGTTTATATACCCTGTCACTATTTTCTGTGATTTACATCAGATGACATATGACAAATTTTATATATCATCTTGACTGTTGCAGTGAAACTTTTCCCAGTGGTTGTTTGACATTGGACTGTGCTTTAGGTGGTGGTCTTCCTAAAGGAAGAATTGTAGAGGTATTGCCCATTTGCCTGTATATAACATGTTGTCATTCATTTCTTTTTGTGATCCTATAACCTATTTACATTTTATGGATCGGGAATAATGAGATATATTCTTTTGTAACGATTAGGATTTCATTTAAATTTGGGTATGTATTAATAGTTTTGGTGCTTGTAGGGTATCTTTAACAAATTTGTGTTGTTTGACAATTTTCTTTAGGGCTGCTGAGTTATCAAGCTGGATTATCTATTTTGTGAGAATTATGCACATTTTTAACAGATCATAAATGGATTAATTTGTTTTCTTTGATCCATTGATTATAATCTAACTCAAAATTCACCCAAAACATCTAATTGTCACTCCTAATTGCATGCCTTCTTCAGTCCTCCAAAACTAGGTGCCTCATTCTATATTTATCCCTAAACAAGATATCTATTCTCTCCCTTTTCACGTCTTTGGATGTACATATTTTTTCATGATCTTACTTCAAGAAAAGATGAGTTGCTGCCAAATTCCCCAAATGTCTCTCCCTTTCCTAGACAGGCTACTTTTGCTACTTTACTGATCTCTATTGCTCTTATGTCAGCCAATGTCAACTTCTTTGAGACCTGTCCTTTCTTCTCCTCTATTCTTGAGTGTATGATGACCTTCTTGATCATATGCTACCAGTTAATCATTTTTCCATTCAGATTGCTCTCACAATTGTCTCCATTTCTCCCTTGCTCACTTCTCAAAGGAGGTCATATCCGCAGCCTGTCTAAACTCTATCTATAGACTCATCTCCTGCTCCATCTAACTGTTGCTGCTCTGGCTCCTGAAATAGAACTATTTATTTTGCTAAATGAAAGTATTAGGTCTTCTCATAACTCTAATCCTCTTTATGCTTGTCATTTGACTTATCATCATTTATCCCCTTCTGCCTTGTCTTCTTTGTCCTCTGTGTCTTAAGTCTATGCCAAAAATTACAGGTGAATTCTAGTTGCTGACAGATTATGGTGGATGAAATGTCTACTTTAGTCTCAATGTTGAGACTTATACTTAAGTATTAGATTGAAACTGCTGCTAACATTCAAATTTCCCCTCCTTTGTTTGCCTATCCCCGATTTTCATATATGATTATATTTCTCTCCATCAGTTTCTCTTCCTTGTGGTTTCTGGACCTTTTTTCATGTGAGTATGTAAGAATGGTGCTTGAGCTATATTGGATTCTGTTAATACTAGTTTGTGAGGCATTTGATGCAAACAACTAGAGGAAACTGATTTAAGCATTAAAAATGACCTAATTCTTTCATGCTTTATTTTGCAGACTGTGATAGAATGGCTGGTTGATATTTTTTCCCCTTTAACTTATTTTTTCTGTTGATGAGCAAGCTGATATTATCTACTATATCTATTTCTAGATATATGGACCAGAAAGCAGTGGGAAAACCACCCTAGCACTTCATGCTATTGCGGAAGTGCAGGTAATTCATCTATCTGGAGTTTCCCAATCATTAATTCTTGATCATGAAGATTCACTTGATGTAAACATGTTTTTGGGATCAATATGCTATTTTGTTACAATATGCAGAAGTTAGGAGGCAATGCAATGCTTGTTGATGCGGAGCATGCTTTTGATCCTGCATATTCTAAAGCATTAGGAGTGGATGTAGAAAATTTAATTGTGTGCCAACCTGATCATGGAGAGATGGCTCTTGAGAGTAATATATCTGCCTTTAATATAATTGGGTTGGAATGTGTAAGATAATCTTGGACTGTCTCGCACTGCAATAGCAGGGTGCTGTTTGGTGTCTATGAATTGATGAACTTTCCATATTATAGTTGCAGACCGAATGTGTAGATCTGGCGCCATAGATCTCATTTGTGTGGATTCTGTCTCAGCTCTCACTCCACGAGCTGAAATTGAAGTAAACAATTACTTTTCTTGAGTTTCGTTACTTCTGTTATGTCATTTAAGAATTTCATTTCATTCTGACTATTTTTTATATAATGCTTAGGGGGAGATTGGAATGCAACAAATAGGATTGCAAGCCCGTCTTATGAGCCAAGCTTTGCGTAAGATGTCTGGAAATGCATCTAAAGCTGGTTGTACTCTTATATTTTTGAATCAAATAAGATATAAGGTACTTGTGCTTGATTAGTCTAACTTTCCTTTTTGGAAGATTGCATACATTTAATTATGAGTGCTGTAAATTACAACTGCTTACACAATCATAGGAGTTCAATGTTTATGTGATTTATTAAATCTCTAGCTTGTGTCAATATGATTTATTTTTTTATTTGCTTCTGTAGATTGGTGTCTATTATGGAAATCCAGAAGTGACTAGTGGTGGAATTGCATTGAAGTTCTTTGCGTCACTTCGGCTAGAAGTTCGTCCTTCAGGGAAGATAAAGTCTGTAAGCTCAATAACACTGTCATAACATAATCTTTTATATCATCTTAAACCTTGCTGTTTCCCAGTAGCACGTCTACTAAAAAGTAGCAGAAGTTTTTATATTCATAGAATTACTTGTTACTGATATAATCTTTTTGACTATAATGTCAAAGCTTTTTGAATGGAGCACCACTGTTCATTTTTGTTTTCTCTTAGGCTAAAGGAGATGAAGAAATTGGCCTTAAAGTTCGTTTAAGAGTGCAAAAGAGCAAGGTAAGCAACAATATTTGTAAATCTCGAAATTTTCCTTTTAAAAAATTTCTATTCATTTTTGTAATGCTGCTTAACATAATCCTTTGAAACTTGACATTTATTAAACTTTCCAAAGATAGCAATTTTAACTCTCACTTTCCTGTCACTTATCTGTCTCACTGTTTCTTGGCCTAATTTATTCTAGATTTATAAATTTAACAGTCTGTACTGAAAACTGGATAGCAGAGTGACACATTGAACATATATGATAAATTGATTAGTTGAAATACTTTAAATTCCATTTCCTCACATCAAGAATTTTATAGGGCTTGAATTTTTAGAATTGTTTTGGCATCTGGTTATATCCACTTGCTTATATTCACTGAAATTAGGTTGACATACTCCTTTGTCAAAAATTAATAGCTTGTTTGGATTGAGAAAACATTTTCTATTTTCCATAAATAATTACATAAAAGCCACTCTTTTTTTTGATCCGCAAAAATAATATATTATTAAAGATAATAGTAACAGTACAAGTAGTACTGCTAAGGTTACAATCTAGCAAAAAACAATAGCAGAACAGAGGCGGCTTAATGCCTAATGAAGCATGAGAAAGACACCAAGGTTCTAACTATAAGCTAGTGCCTAATCCTCCCCAAAAGTAATAAATCTGTACAGATTAAAACCTCCCCTGGGTGCCGAGACATTCCCTCATATTACTAGACCAATAATGAAAAGGGGTGTCAAATCCTAATTCCAGATTTCTAAGCCACGACCAACAGAAAAACATAGTGTCCTCCATCAACTTCTGGCGATTAAAGACGTCGTTGTGGAAGGTAATTCTGTTCCTATGATGCCAAATACATGACATAAAAGTGACCCACCAAATCTGCCACCTCTGTAACTTGGTTCCCTTTAAGTGGCAAAAGGAATGTTGACACAAGTGATTTTTCGGGACTACCGAAGAGACTCCAGCTATGTTGACCCGTGACATTGATTCCCACCAAAACGGCAGAATTTTCTCACAGCTGAAAAATAGATGAGAAGCGTCCTCCACGTGACTTCTACAGAAGGGACAGTTACTATCAGTGATATCCACAGCCCACCTTATTCTGTTTACTATTTTTAATGATTTGTACAGGAAACAATAAAAATAGCAAAAACTTATTTTCATTGTTTCCTGAACAAATATTTAAATACAAGAAACAAAGTGAAATGAAAATAAGATGATACTTCTATAATTATTTGTGAAAATACTAAATGAAAACAGTAAACATTTTCTCAATCCAAACAAACCCTAACATTAGGCCATTCACCTGAAGTTCAGGCTCTTTCATTCATTTATGATTTAACCAACACAATATAGTGTGATGTTGCAGTGCATTACAGTCAAACTCAGAGCAGGCTCACAATATAGAAAGAACAATTTAAGATGTGTTTCTTAATTGAATTAGTATGTTGAAGAGAATATATAAATATTTAAGCCATTATTACATATATAAACTTAAAGGAAAACCTGAATTTTATACTAATAGATTTTGTACTGCCAAGACAGCTTGATGATAGTTGATGTTTTATTTTTATCCTACCCAGCCCTTGCTGCTGGCCTTTGCAATTATGCTATGTTTTGAAGAACACAATTCATAACTATAAGAGTGTTTTGCTGTAATGTTGTGTCTTGGATGACCACACTAAGCCTTTATTTACAAAAAATTTTCTATCGGATTTTTGAGTCATAGGAGATTTTATGATTTATGACTTGGAGGATTTAAGAATAGAAAGGAATAACTATATTGAGTTCATCGATTTGCCCTAGATATCAATAGACCCATAAATTATTTTTTATTCGAAACCAATTAAAATTAAAAAAGAAGGGAAAGTGTACGAGAAAATTATCTCTCTCTATATATAGATAGATAAATGATAAAAGCCTTGAGGGTCCGTCCCATCCCTGAAAATGCTATGAGGTGTTGGGAAATGATTGAAGTAGTTGAATAGGAGGATCGCAATGAGCAAATAGGATCAGTATTGATTACATTTGATCAATCTAATCATAAGTAATAAGGACTAGATCACTAATTACTATCTAATCATAAATAAGAGAATAATATGTAATCTAACACTCCCCCTCAAGCTGGAGGATATATATGATATGAACCAAGCTTGTTACAAATGTGTTAAACCCAATACAAAACGAAAGCTGGTTCTAGTCGTCGTGGTTGCGTTGGATAAACATGGCTAGGCGTCGCCAATGAAGGCTCGTAGTGGCGACGGGTATTGTTCACCCGTGAATAAAGAGCAAAAAGGTCCACCGGGGACGTCTTGAGGCGGAGGGAGAGAAGACTACTGTGATGTGTCACGTGTTAGAGAGGAGAGCTTGTGTAACCTTCAGCACCGGAAAACAGCCTTGCTTCGGGACACGTTCAGTGTTGTGTTAGCTGCGCAGTTGGACAACATGGTAGTCTTTGGCGATTGGCAGAAGTGGTTGTAGGTGAGCTCCGACAAAAAGGCGTCGGGGAGTCTGCCAAACAAGCACAAAGCAGTTGCCAGATATTGTTCACTGTGAAGAGGGCTGCGCAAAAGGAAAAACAAAGGGGAACCGTCAAAGCAACATGCAAAACAACTTTGATGGAGGTGAAACTACAGGGTTAGGGTCAACCTGGGTGGGCGACCTCGTCACCGGAAGCATGACCAGAACGGCGACCAGACGTGCTGGAACAGTGGAGTGCAGAAATGTTGTTTTGTGTGTAGTAGATGGTGCGTGAGAGAGCGTTGGAGCTCCGATGAGGTCACTGTCACCACCATCATGTAGATCAGTGGATGGTGATGCTGGTGGTGGGGTCACTGGCCAGAATGGTTGTCGGAGCTTTGACGGTGGTTGTCGGTAAATGCACCGAAAAAGGAGAAAAATCACCAGAAAGAGGATCAGTTAGCGGAAAAGTCCACTGAAATGTGGAAATAGGTTGCCGGATGATAGGCGTCAAGCAGAAAGGTCCACCGGGTCTGTAGGCCCCTAGTTAAGCACCATTTTCGTTATTCCTCTGGCAAGAATAACTTGCTCTGATACCAGATAATAGTGTTTTACTGTAATGTTGTGTGTCTTGGATGACCACACTAGGCCTCTATTTATAAGGAGCAAATACGATCAATATTAATTACATATAATCAATTCAATAATGAGTAATAAGGACTAAATCACTAATTACTATCTAATCATAAATAAGAGAACAATATGTAATCCAACAATAACTTCAGTGATTGTAGTTGTATGATTAAAGATGTAAAAAATTTCCCAGGTCCACCTAATATCTTAAGCTTTTATGCGAGTTGTTCTTAACCGTTGTATTTGAGCCTCTAATCAAAAAGTTAATAGTCTGCATTTCACTCTCATTCTCTAGTCTTCATTATTAAATTACATTTGTTCACTTGTTAAAGATAATTTTTTGCAATGATCATGCTTCAAGCCCACAGGACTCATGAGTGAGCATTGTGCTAAATCTGACACGTGCCTCCACCTAACAACATAAACTTTTAGTAATTGACTTTTAACGATAGTGCTATGTTAGTTAATTTCAGAGGAAAAGATTTGTAAAAAACAGGTCCGATTATGCCTATTCCTAATCCTAAATAGAATGGAACAATGCAGGGATCAATATGTAAACATAGTATCTACGTAGATACGCTTGAATGACCCCTTATTATAATGAGAAAGTATATAACCCCATTTCTGTTGGGTCCGGTATGGAATGAACTTATATCATGGAATCGACTATAAAACTATGTGATAGATATCCATTAGTTAGTTACATTAGTTAGTAAGGTTAGTTGGCTAAAGAAATAAGGCATGTTGGCTATAAAAAAGAGGGGAGGTGAAGTGAGAGACCATCTTGTCATTTGTGAGAGAATTGTGGCATTTGGACATTTGGAGGTGCAGATCCTTGAAGTTATGCAAATTAGGCACTGTACTCAAGGGAGAAATCCCATATTCTTTCAAATAAGTACCGGGTTTCTATCAATTTGGTATCAAAGCAGTTTGGAGTTATGGTGGGTAACAAATCTTGAAATTGATTCCAGAATTTGAAGGAGAAGCCTATTGGTGGGTAGTTAATGTGGAGCATCATTTTGAGGCCATAGGAATATTAGTTGGGAAGGCTATGTGACGATGTGCATCCGTTCGGTGGTATGTGTGGAAAGGGAACCATCCAATTGCATCATGTGGGAACTATTGAAGACTCAGCTAGAATTTGACCCATATGTTTGGGTTCCAGTGAAGAGCCTAAAACAAATGCAATAGAGGAGCGATTAAAAGGCCCGGGAAGATATCGACATCTTATAGGCAGACTTAACTATGTCACTGTCACTTGACCTGACATCCAGTTTGCAGTTAGTGTGGTAAGTCAATTTCTGCTTGCCCCTTGTAATAGTCATTGGGATGCTGTTGTATGTATTCTTTGGTACATCAAAAATTCACTAGGACGTGGACTATTATATGAAGATAAAGGAAATGTCAAAATCATTTGTTACTCTGATGCTGATTGGACAGGAATCAGGATTATCATTAGATTAGAGATCCACTTCTGGGTGTTGTGTTCTTATTATATGAAATATGATCTCATGGAGAAGCAAGAAGCACAATATAGTTGCTAGATCCAATGTCAAAGCTAAATATCGTGCTATGGCAGTAGTTGCATTTGAGATTACATGGCTTTGGCAACTTTTTCAACAACTAAAGATACTAAACTTATCTGTGACAATCAAGCTTCTCTCCACATTGCATCAATCTAGATCTTCCATGAATGAACTAAACACAGGTAGATTGTCAATTTGTAAGGGATAAGGTGCTGTCAGGAGAAATCACAACTTTGTTAGGTCTAGTGACCAACTGGTTGACATGTTCAATAAGTCATTCAATGGCTCTCATGTTGACTACATTTGTAACAAACTTTGTTCATATCACATATATGCTCCAACTTGAGGGGGAGTGTTAGAAAGAAGTATTTTAAATAAGGACATTTATTACATTTAAATATGGAAATATAGGTTACTAAAAATTAGGGATTTAGATTGATTCGTTGTATCCATGATTTATTCTCTTGTACGTTATTATGTGATTATAGATAAAGAGCATATGTGAGTATAACATGCAACATTCAGATATATCACTCATATGAAGCACTAACCCTTATTTTCAAATTAGAAGATATAATAGAGTATGAAAATCACTCCTGAGTTCATCATCTGAGGTGCTCTAAATTACTCTAAAGATACAACCAAGATATTATGAAATATTTTTTTTGATATTTTGACAAATATTATGCTGTATTTTTCATTGACTTTAAACTGTATTGGGAGAGGTCCTAACTTAATAAGTTGTTGTAGGTATCAAGGCCATACAAAATAGCAGAATTTGAAATTATATTTGGAGAGGGTATCAGTAAGTTGGTGAGTTTTGCGGCATAAAAGCAATCTGTTAGTGTGTATCATTATTTTAACTCTTCCTTTTGAATTCAGGGATGCATTTTAGATTGTGCAGAAATGACGGATATTGTCTCAAAGAAAGGCTCTTGGTACAGCTATGGAGATCATCGGTACTGTCTCTACTTTCTGAAGCTTTGTATTTGTTTGATGATCTCTTTCACTATTCTCTTTCCGTCTGTGTCCTCCATTTTAGATGAAGAGAGAAATGAAGAAAGAGAATTGAAAGGAACTCTGTTTATTATTCTCAGAAATGAAATTGTTGAATAAAGATTGTTAAAGAGAGGGTATTTATAACCCTTGAACAGAAACTAACAATATCTAACAGAAAAACCACCGACAAAAATAACTAATAACAGAAACTAACAGCTGTACTGACAGCTGTTCAGAGCGGTGCTCTTAGCAATAGCTACCAGTCCTTAGAATTACAATTTTACACCTATTACAAACTATTTGCATAGTTTGTATAAATACATATTCTAATATCCTCCCTCAAACTCAAGGGGAGAGTTATCATAAGAAAAACTTTTCACATTGAGTTTGCTCTTGAGAACATCAAATCTGGCTGAAGAAAGTGGCTTAGTGAGAACATCAGCCATCAAGGGCAGGAATATGTACAACAGACAGCTTCTTAGCTAAAATTTTCTCTCGAACAAAGAAAACATCTATTTCCATATGTTTGGTGCAACTGTGGAATACAGGATTGTGAGCAATCGAAACAGCACTCTGATTGTCACAAAATGATAGGAGTAGTAAAAGAGACTTGTAATTTAGTGAGCAGAGCATGAACCCAGGTTAGCTCAGCAGAAGTTTGAGCTAGACTCCTGTTTCAGCTTCAGTGCTGGACCTGGCTATGACTTTTTGCTTGCCGGACCACCAAGAAATCAAATTTGAACCTAGAAAACAGCAGCTCCAGATGTGGAACGTCTATCATCAACATCAGACGCCCAATCAGCATCACAAAAGGCACGAAGAACCAATGGCTGATTAATATTAGTATGTCGAAACAGAAGCCCATCAGATAAGGTTCCCTTGAGATACCTTAAAATTCTCTTGACCACTGCCCAATGAGAGTCAAGAGGAGCAGCCATAAATTGGCAAACTTTGTTGACAGCAAAACTAAGTTCTGGTCTAGTGAGTGTAGCATATTGTAAGGCACCCACCACTGACCTGAATAAAGTGGGATCATGAAAGGCATCAGCACCATGCCGATTTGTAATTGCTCCAGATCTGATGTTGTTTTGGTTCTAAGGGATGCGCCCTTTCTCCACCAGTTGCACCCTTCTGAGTCGCACTTCCTGTCCCCAAAGGGTGCATCTCTGCACCAAGGGTCATGTCCCCTTGATTCGCATCTCTTGACCTTGCGCCCCTTGGGTGGATCGTGTCTGTTGGACCAAGGTCATGTACCCTTGATTCACATCTCTTGACTTTGCGCCCCTTGGGTGGATCGTGCCTGTTAGGTGGTTTACACTCCTTGGGTAGTCCAGAACTGTCGCTTCTCTTACTCGCTGCTTGCGGGTGTACACCCGAGTAATGTGTGGCTTACGCTTATCAAGTAGAGTAGATTTTACTCTGTCAAACCACTGCCCTGGAGCTTGTTTTAACCCATAAAGAGCTTTGTTAAGCTTGCAGACCAAGGATTTATCTGCACCTTCAAAACCTGGTGGTCGTGTCATGTAGACAGACTCTTCAAGAAACCCATTCAAAAAAGCATTGTTCACATCAAGCTGAAATAACTGCCACCCATGGGATAGGGCAAGAGTGAGAACTATTTGAATAGTAACAGGTTTAATTACTGGTGAGAATGTCTTATGAAAATCAAAACCCTGAACTTGATGAAAACCTTTTGCAACCAACCTGACTTTCAACTTATTTACAGAACCATCAACATTTTCTTTTACTCTAAACACCCATTTACATCCAACAACCTTTCTGTTGGCAGGCAGGGCAACCAAATCCCGGGTTTTATTTTTTAAGAGAGCATCATATTCTTGTTTCATGGCAGCATGCCAAGCTGAATCTGCCAAGGCCTGTTTCACATATTTCGGTTCAGAATGAACAAGGAAAAGTGAAGGGTGTAGTCTGGGATTATGAAGACCAGATTTGGACCTTGTTTGCATGAGATGAGTGTTAACAGGAATAGAATTAGGTACTGAACCAGACTCAGAGGAGGACACAGTCACAACAATATTTTCTAAGGAAGCATTTGGGACAGTATTGGGTTCAACAGTAGTGACAAGTTGAGAAACAGAAGGGGAGACAATAGGATTAGACACAGAAATGGGAGAAAACCCAGGAGGAACAAGAGGAGCAGAAGGAGAATGAGATAAAGAGGCTTGAGGTTGTAAAGGAGTAGATAACACAGCAGGTGGAGACAGATTTGGGTTCAGTCTGAAATATGAATTATTATTTTTTTTTTTTCAGAAATAGAACATGTAGAAAACAAGTCAAAATAAGGAAACCACACCTCATTGAACAAAACATCCTTAGATATGTAAATTCTACCAGAAGGAGATAGACATTTGTAACCTTTGTGAGAATTATAATACCCTAAAAACAAACACTCTTGAGACCTGAAATTAAGTTTGTGAGTATTGCAAGGTTTCAGAAGTGGAAAACAGGCACAACCAAAGGTTTTAAGGAATTTAAAAACAGGACTCTTATGAAAAAGAGTGGTGAGAGGAATGACAAAGTTAAGAGAGGCAGTAGGAAGCTTATTAATTAGGTAGACAGCTGTACTAAAGGCATAATCCCAAAATTGTAGAGGTAAAGAAGCATGATGCAATAAGGTAAGTCCTAAATCCACTATATGTCTATGTTTTCTCTCAACCACACCATTTTGATGATGAGTGTGAGGACAAATGAGTCTATGGGAGATACCAAAGGAGGATAAAAGGGTAGAAAAAGGTATGTACTCACCCCCCCAATCAGACTGGACATTTTTTATCTTAGTGCTGAGTTGCAATTCAATTTGAGTTTTAATGGCCTGAAAAACAGAGATGGTTTCAGCTTTGGTCTTTATGGGAAAGATCCAAGTGAACCTGGAAAAAGCATCAATAAAAGACACATAGTACTTATACCCAACAAAAGAGGTTAAATGAGAAGGCCCCCACAAATCAGTAAATATAAGTTCTAAAGGGGAATAAGTTGTAGTGGAGTGAGAGGAGGGTAATCTGTGAGATTTTCCCATACAGCAAGATGCACAAAAATCTGAGGTATTTTTATTTGATTGTGAAACATTACAATGATTAAGGAAAAGTTTCATTACATGACCATTGAGATGGCCTAACCTATTATGCCAAATATTGACATTACAAGGAGAAGAAACATTAGAATTTATATTTGCTGAGTTAGCTAAAGTGTATAAAAGCTGAGGAGAAATGTCCTGAAGCTTGAGATTTTGAAAGTAGTAAAGGCCAACAGCTCCTTGAAGCTAAGTCTTACTTGTTTTCTGAGATTGTACAAGACAAATATGAGGGTGAAACTAAAATAAAACAGAATTATCCTTAGCACACTTACTGACACTCAACAGATTTTTTGAGATGGAGGGAACATGCAGTAATTTTTGCAATTTAAAAGTGAAGTGTGTTAGGGACCTAAACCTTCACCATTGCCAATGAATATTTGGTTAGGACCATCAAAGTGATTGAATTGTTTGATATGCTGAGATTCTCCAGTCACATGAAAACTGGCTCTAGAATTTGGAATCCAAGTGGAATGGTCAGGACCAATCCCAAGAGAGGATGTGTTGGGGAGCATAGCACTTGGCTGATTAGGAACGGAAGCTACAGGTTTCAAATTAGGATTTACCCAAGTGTTTGAAGACCTACTTGAACCAAACGAATAAGGGATTGGCTGAAAAGTGGGATGATCAAAAAAGGCTAGAGATTCATGAGGCTGAAAATTCATATCAGTCCTAAATTGGCAAACTTTGGTAGTGTGACCATATTTGAGACAAATTTGGCATTGCCACGACATCTGCCAGATCCTCCATTGCCACGACCAGAACCATGTTGACCATGTGAACCTCTGAATGTACCAGAATTACCTGACTTGTAAGAGTTGGAAGGTGAGTACCCTTGAGTATAGTTCAAGGAAGGAGAACTCAGCACTTGGGCTTCTTTATTTTAGGGATTTAGACGTGTTTCGTGGCCATAGAGCAAGGCCTCAATTTCAGCACTCGACGGGGCCTTCACTAACAGATATAACAGGTGCATAATCTGAAGGAAGACCTTCCGGGATAGCGTCAACATACTCCTCATGTCGAATTGGGACACCAACGCCTGCAAGTTCATCCACGAAACCTTTGATCTTTCGTAGATATTCATCCATAGACTTGTCAGAAAGTGAGACTGCACGCATCGCATTCTTAGTTGACGAGCACGGGACTTGGTATGCAAGCTGAAGTGCTCATGTATCTTTTCCCAAACCTGATAGGGAATGATTGGATCCAAGAACCCATGACAGAACTGATTTGGAGACAGTTGATTGGAGCCAAACAAGAAGTGTTTGATCTTGAACTTCCCAAGCCTTGTACTCAGGATTGGCTCTATCAACAACACGATCATCCTCTGTGAGATAGCGAGGAGGAACAACCGGATTGACCACAAAGCGTTGAAGTTTGTGCGCTTTCAGCCACGTGTTGACGCCAGTGAAGATAATTGGAATCATCAAGCTTTTCAGCTATGGAGCTAGGAAACGAATGCGAGACCAAACCTGACGGAGCGGAAGCGGAAGCTATGAATCGAACAAGGTGAAACCAGAACCGCAAACAATGATGATGATATGATTTCACGAAGAAGAACACAACCTAATCGCGACCCAACCACGAACAGAATTGGGGATAGCTGCGATCCAAACAGGAATGAAATCGTGATAGAATTGGAAGCAATTGCAATCCAATCAGAGACCAAATCGCGATTCAGAATGCAGAACCAGAATCGTATGAACGAACGAACAATTGCGACAGAATGAGGAGTTTGAATGGAGGATCAAAGAGATCAATGCCCGATTAGTGCAAAAAAATTGCTCTTGATACCATTTTAGATGAAGAGAGAAATGAAGAAAGAGAATTGAAAGGAACTCTGTTTATTATTCTCAGAAATGAAATTGTTGAATAAAGATTGTTATAGAGAGGGTATTTATAACCCTTGAACAGAAACTAACAATATCTAACAGAAAAACCACTAACAGAAATAACTAATAACAGAAACTAACAGCTGTACTGACAGCTGTACAGAGGGGTGCT
Organism: Glycine tomentella; assembly: GCA_007407185.1. Lineage (NCBI taxonomy): Eukaryota > Viridiplantae > Streptophyta > Magnoliopsida > Fabales > Fabaceae > Glycine > Glycine tomentella. The sequence goes on from PYAF01002260.1 coordinate 148,178, forward strand.
GTTAGCAATAGCTACCAGTCCTTACAATTACAATTTTACACCTATTACAAACTATTTGCATAGTTTGTATAAATACATATTCTAATACTCCAAATTAAGGATTTGACAACTTAATTATATATAATAGGAAATTGATAAGAATGCTATTTAGTTTGTGAAACAAAAATTGATGTATTCCTCGAATGCCTTCTTTTCATCCTGTTACTTTGTCTTCCCGATTCTTTGTCCAACTGGTTGGTGGGTTGTTTTTATGTAATATTGTTAACCAAAATGGATATTGTTCACATGGTTTAATGAAACAGGTTGGGACAGGGAAGGGACAAAGCAATACAGTACTTAAAGGAGAACACACATCTTTTAGAAGAAATTGAAAAGGTTAGGTGATCGGAACATGTTATGTTATTTTTTACTGCACAATTAGATCTTATGCTATGTATGTGACGAAGTGTGTGCGTGCTTGCTGCTTTCGTATGGCTTTATACCAATTCATTCAATTGTCTGGTAGAGAATTGGAATCTCAAATGATCTTGCCTAGAAAATTTCATTGTATCATTTGGGTGACCAATTTCATTTTTTTATAATCTATTAGTCTCCAAATGTATCTGGTCACTAAGCGATAGATACTTGGTTCTAACCATTGCAATTTTGATCTCCAACCCTAGCTATTTGCATCACAACGATGCAATCATGTTAGTGTCTTAAGAATTTGGTCCATGGCTTATCTGTATGACCAGGAAGAAGTGAAGCTTACTAGGTTGGACAATTGTTGTTTCTCTTGTTTGGAGCCATCAAATGCCTGAATTAAGGCCAAAATCTTTAGTCATTAATGGTATGTTTGTAGGTTGATTTAGTCGTGGTCAAAGCAGTTATCACTTTGGTGGTAGTTTTCAGGGGTAAGCTTCATTAGATCAAGATTCAAGAAGCAGTTAGTTCTTTTTTTTTTTTTTTTTTTTTTTTTTTTTTTTTTTTTTTTTTTTTTTTTTTTTTTTTTTTTTTTTTTTTTTTTTTTTTTTTTTTTTTTTTTTTTTTTTTTTGCTAAATAATAGTTTTAGCAAGTGAGGGCGAACCCTGACACAACGGTAAAGTTGTGTCTTGGTGACTTGTTGGTCATGGGTTCGAATCCAGAAACTGCCTCTTTGCATATGTAAGGGTAAGGCTACGTACAATATCCCTCCCCCTTACATGCGTATAGTGTGGAGCTTCCGGGCATTGGGGTACGTAGTTTTTTAGTTTTTTTAATAGTTTTAGCAAGTAAACGCTAGACTCCTTATTTCTCTTTCTTTTGAGTCTGAACAAGAAGCAATGATTTTTTGTTGTAAATATCGTAGATATTTTAGGGTATGCAAAAATATCTTTGTATCTTGATTTTTTTTTTTTTTTATATATTTTTCAATTTTTAGGCTTTAGTTGTTTTCCCTATGAGCTTGTATTAAAGATATACTAATATATTAAAATTCTTTTTCTGACAACTGTTTTTATTTTTTTATTTTTTTATTTTGGCTAAATAATAAGTTTAGAACCTAAATGCAGCCTTTCTGTAGGTAAGGCTGCTTACAATTACCCTCCCCAAACCCACTAGGTCACCCATTTTAGGGGGAAGGCAGGTTTCACCATTCTAATGTTAGGACATGCCACAAGACGTACTAAGGACTTATAAATGACTTCCTAATGAAGGACCACCAGTAGGATTTGAGCAAATACCTTTTTTGTTGATGCTGTTTGATCTTAGCAGTTGAGCCAACCTCCTTGGCAAACAAGACTAGTTTGAATGACAGAGAGTGGTGGTGAAATGGTTGATGTAACTGGGAATCACTCCATCATGTAGGCAAAGGGGGAAAAGGTGAACATGTTTTGCAATTTGCTATCGGCTATATGTATTGTGGGTGGCAAGGAAAGCAAAAAAGGGAATTGGTTAGGATATAAAGGAGGGGTGAGAGGAGAGAGGAAAAGGGAATGGTTTAGGCCAGAGGTTCAGTGCATCTGCAAAAGTCCAGCTTTAATTTTTGTTCTGATACAGAATTTCTGACTGTTAGGGTTCATCTCCCTTGTTTCTTGTTGAATTTAGAGGGGAAGGAAGACAATGGAGTATTTAGAAATGGAATTGAGAATAATTTGGAGAGATTCTGAATGGAATACGTGTTATGTAGTATATAGGATCATCTATATGTACAGATTTTGAATAGACTAAGTGGGTACCTTTTCCTAGACAAAACAGTTTATGGTGTAACTTCTAAATACTAATTCCTAACATTTCTTTCCAGTTTGGCTGCTTTTCCTCGTGTCACCCTTGAGGACAAGGCTGAAGTCAAAAGGGAGGGCAATGTTAGGGCCAAGAAGTTTAAAGGACTAGCGAAAGCAACAAGACATAAGGTGTTACAACTTACAACTCAGTTATGGGCCTAAACTTGGATAGTGTATACTAGAAGGGGTAGGAAGGGAAGTAGGGAACTTATTAAAACAAGGATGGTCTGTGATTACAGTTTTTTTTTTTTTTCTTTTTTAATAAGCAAATGAATATTTATTATTAACTTTCCAACTAAGCACAAGATGTGCAACAATTCGAGTGAAAGGGAAAACATGATAGGCTCTAAGCGTTCTATGCTACACTACTCCTAAATTCTACAAGTAAAAGAGATAAACATAAAATTGATATTCTTCATTGATAATTTCTTACATAGTGCATATCCTATTAAATAGGGATTTACAAAGAATACTAACCATACAAGTGGCACAATCTAGTATTTTTTTTAGGAAATAAGAAATAAAACTAAACAATATAAAATGATAATATCTAAATCTTGTAACCTATTTGGGTCTCTCTAGACCCATTCCTATCAGTGCATATATAACATATTAGCACACGCCCTCCCTGTTTGTGATCACAGTTAACTGGCTATAAAAAGGATCACATGTGTGCCTCCTCCTTATAGGGAGGTAGAGACTAGTTTTGTGAGGTTTGTTTTTGCATCCTGCTATTTTTGCTAGTCAGAGGTGCTCCATATTCTCCCATGGAGCAAGCCGTTGGGAGTACAGGGGGAATGCTGTTTCTAATTTTTTTCATTTTAGTAAATAATACACGTCATTAATTTTTTAGCTAGTGTATGGGTAACTTTTAAGAAAATAAAAAAAAAATCAGGTATAAAAGATGGCACTTTAAAATTTAAATAAAAGCATTCAAAACTATAGAGACTTTTCAATTTATTAACTGTTTGCTTATATAATTTAAAACAAAATATAAAAGAAAACATGTGAATAGTATTAGATAAGAAGAAATTATCCAATAGATGTAATTCACTTGACAATACACATTGAGTTTGTAAGGGAGAATTTGGGTTCTATTCTCGCATAATACACTCTTAGGAAGGGACGAGGAACTTTAAGTGTGACTAAGTCTTGGATTGAGAATAAGTCTCATAGCCCGTCCAAAGCACTAAATCTTGTGGATACCTTGTGTGAAAAAAATTGTACCAAAAAAATGATAAGAAGAAAGTCATACTTTTGAAATTTTAAGAACTTCTTTTGATTATATCAGTATAATATTTTAAATAAATTAAAAAAACAAGACAGATAACGTTAGATTAGGATATATTTTTTTTTATAGCAAACTTTCTAATTATTAATAGATTTTTTTATTATGATTTTTCTAATTAAAATAAAAAACCGTATGGAAATAAGGAGGGTGAGAGAAAACTTTTCTATTTTCAATGATTGTAATATTCCTCGGAAGGTGTATAATACATAGAACTCTCAAGTTACTTGAATTATACTCGCCCTAAAAAATAGCTAAGAATCAAGTTTGTTGATTCCGTTGCACTCTTGATAGGGATGTGCATAAAAGCCGAACCAAACTCCTTTGAGAAAACAGTCTTGTTCTGATATGAACCAATATGGGGTTCATTGTTTTTTTTACGGATCGTCCTTGAAAAGGCTTCTTGTTAAAACATAAAAAGAAGGTGCACGCCAAGTGTTTGATGAAAAGAAATAAAGATAAAGACAATAGGAAGAAAAGTGCAGAACAAAAATAACGAATTTAACATGAACAAGATGTTAAAGAAAATAGAATAAAAATAAAAAGGTGGGGAAGACAAGAAATGGAAGAAGACGCCACACCTTATGAAAAGTGATAAGTCCCGTGAGGATTCGCCACAA
>PYAF01002260.1:152426-166079 GCA_007407185.1 Glycine tomentella
AAGAAAAAGGTGCACGCCAAGTGTTTGATGAAAAGAAATAAAGATAAAGACAATAGGAAGAAAAGTGCAGAACAAAAATAACGAATTTAACATGAACAAGATGTTAAAGAAAATAGAATAAAAATAAAAAGGTGGGGAAGACAAGAAATGGAAGAAGACGCCACACCTTATGAAAAGTGATAAGTCCCGTGAGGATTCGGCACAAAGATTATAGAAACCTTTGATAAGAACCAATGTTTGGTCCAATTAAGAAACCAAGAGGAACTTCCTCTCACACACTTTTAAAAGTGTAAAGATTTTTATTCAATTCAAAGGTGAGTACATAAGACAAATGAATGACTATTTATAGCTAACAAGTAGTGTCTCTCTCCTTTTTCTCTCCAATGTGGGACTTTAGTTACATATTCCTTATACTAAAAAAATGTAATTCGTGCTTAACTTTATGCCCCATTTTCATCATCATAGATGCTGAATTTGACTTGAGACTAAAAATACAATTTGTAGGGAATCTTTAGAGCTTTTAAACTCATCAAAGAATGCCTAAAACAGATATCTAAAACTCAAGTTATGTTCAAAACATTGTAGGTATGTAGGTTCTTCACTCATTAGTCATTGGACTCTTCACTCATTTGAATCAATTGGAGCAATCTAAACTCTTCTTCAGGGTTGGTCTTTGGACTCAAGGCAAGGTTGATATGTTGACCCAATGCTTGAGAAAGGAAGTAGTTCACTTCATGATCCAATGCTTCTTGTGCTTCCTTTGATCTTGTCCTTGTCATAGGTCCTCGCAATTCTTGGTCCTCATCATGTTCAACCCAAACTGTTTTATAAAACAATTTGTCTAAAGGATAACCGATTTAAACCAAACTGAACAAAAAAAAAAAAATGAATAGTTTTTGGAAAAAAAATGAATCGAAATGCTTTTATAAAAATGGTTTGGTTCTAACTAAACATTTTAAAAAGTGATTTGGTCTGGTTTTTTTGAAAACGTCTTTTGCTCAATCCTAACTCTTGAGTACATGTACAAAAAACACAAGAACCCAAAGTGTTTAAGACACAAGGATGAAAGTCATGGTAAGTCACAAAAGTTCTATGAAGAACCAAAGAGACCACTCTCAGTACAAATAAATTCAGAAAACTCTTTTTCATTCAATATTAATTCCTTTATAAAACGAGTTTTTCATACGTATAGAGTAATTACTGACCTAGGTAAACCACTTAAGTAACCTATGTAACAACTAACAACACATCCAACAACTTATTCAACCTACGTATTAGCTTGTTTAACCTATGTAATGTGGTGTTTTGATCATATTAAAAGTTAGATTCTCATCTCTTCTCATGAGAATAATTTTGTGAAAAACTTAGATAAAAAAAATCCCAGGAAAGAATGTTTCTTGGGAATGTTATTTTTAAAAATAATAAAACAAACATTCATAACTTCAATTCCTGAAAAACTAAAAGCTTTCCTTGTACCAAACACCTGCTAAATTTGTAAGCACTTGCTTTATAACACACTTGTGATATGTGATGATATATATAGAAAGAACGTGTATCATAATTTGATCAACATCAACAATACCTTTAACCCAAGTTAATTGGAGTCGGTGGTAGATGAACTCAATGATAAATCGTAAATGAGACAGAAAGAGAAAGGGAGAGAGGAAGAAAAAAGTGAAAATAAGACAAAAGGGAGAAAAAATGGTGAAAGGAAGAAGGAAAAAAAAGAAGAGGAAACGAACTAAAACAAGGGAATGACTGAAACATAGAACTACTAATGGGTTTAACCCTCCACCAAGCTTATAGCTTTTCTCCACTCCGTTCTAAAACATACCGTCCGCCAATCTATATCCTACTCCATTAGGTCTTGTTTAACTACCTTTTTTTTTACCTCTTTTTGTGTCGAGCTCTTGGTAACAAACTCTTCTGGTTCTTATGGGAGTATCCAATGCTCGTCTCATAACATACCCAAACTACCTCAATCTATGTTCTCTCATCTTTTCACATACCGGTACCACTGCTACATTTCTTCGAATATCCTTATTTCTTATCTTATCCATATTCGTATATCCACACATCTATCTTAACATCCCATTTCTGTTACCCTTATATGTGATAATATATAGAAATCATGAAAAGATTTCTTTTTTATTTGTAGGTTGTTCGGTCTTCATTGATTGATGGGACTAACCAAACAAGTCTTGCACACATGAAGAATAGTCCAGTGCTACATCAAGATGACGATATGTTTGAGGAAAGGTAATGATGAGGGACTTGTTTGGGTGATAGGTTCCAGAAGCTGGGAAATTTTTTCTTCACAACAATTGGAAGTGGAGTTGGCTTTGATGGTTACACCAATTATTGGCTCGTCCCTCCTGTACCATTGGTAATATGTTCAGTAAACTGATGGCATGAGATATACAGAAAAGGGAAAAAACTGAAACTTAAAGGATTATGAAGGACTGGTTTTACAACTCAATGTTTCACAAATCATGTAATCTAGATTTCTTTATTTGGTTCCCATTTATTACTATTATTGTTTCCGTGCAAGCATTTTCTGTTAGTTTTCTATTTCTTTTGGGTTGCTGAGCCATTCAGCTGGTGGTTGGGTCCTGAATCACTTGGATATACTAATAAGAGTGATTCTACTTTAATGATTAGGCCAACCTATTAAGCTTTAACAGTAATTATAACTAATATTTTAGGTTTAACTAATGTTTTAAAAATAGGACTGACAATTGATTCGGCAGATAAATTGTGAGTGAAATAGTAATTGAATTTGTACTTTTAATTTATTTAATAATTTAAGTAATAAAGTGTAAATTTATGAGAAATCGGGATATAAAATTATAAATTAATATAAATGATTAAATTATGTATTTTATAAGATAAATATTAATAATTGACAAAATAATTGATATATATGAGAAATTCTTAGATGTGTTTTTATTATCTTTAAATTTTTTGGATTAAGTTAAAAATGAAAGGAAATGTTTTCTGTTTTAAAAAAAATACACGGTCAAACCAATTTTTTTTCCATCGGTTTTATATTGGTTTTTACTCATTTTGGATCGATTTGAACAATTCTTTTTTGTTATGAAATACTCTGATTTTTGGAGTAAAAAATTCCATCACTAGATAGGCTTCTAGTCTAGTTCAATCTGATTTTTAAAATAATATAATGCAGTGCATAGGATGAATATTTATTTTTATAATTAAAATTTATAATAAATAAACTTTGCAATAAATATTTTTAAATATATAAAAAACATTTTACATTTATGATAAAGAATTTATATTGTGATAGAGACTATTTTAATTATTGATAATTTTTTTAAAAAGATTGAAATTTAATTTAGAAATTAAATGAAAAAGGTTGATGAAAATATATTAAGTGATTCAAAGATTGAGTAAGGATAAAGATAGAAGGATATTTGTATGGTAAATAAATAATTTTTTGGGCTAGTTAAAATCAAATTAAATTTAGAAATAGATTTGCTAAATTGTAACTTTGGTCTTCTTATAATTCAAAATTCATGATTTTCGTCTCCTAATTATTTATTTTTGTGATTTTAAAAGATTTACAATTTTGGTCTAATCTCCATTTTTGCATTCACTTTTTCTTTTATTTTTTGTTTTAATTAATTAAATTAGTTTTTTTTTATTGTATCTTTAGTGGATATGATGAGTCTAGGATTTAATTGGACAAAAAAACATGAAAAATTGAATATTGAAACGAAATTATAAAATTTCTAAAATAGGGGATCAAATTTGTGAGAAAAAAATGAAAACCAAAATCACAAGTTAAAAATTAAATAGGAGCAAAATTATAATTTAGCCAAATATATTCCAAAGGAATTAAAAATTAAAAAAGAAACATATTTAATATACAAGATTGGCAAAAAAATTAATATAATGTTTTTTTAATAAAAACTTATAAATTTGGGACTGTTTTGAAATTATTTACGCTTATGGAACAGTTTGTGTCACGCCCAAATTAGGCGTGTTTTCCTCTGTTGCGAATGTGTCACACATGCATGCATTGGTAGTGATATTGATTATACAAACTTCAAACGGTCATAACTTTTGATAGAAATGTTTGATTGAGGCGTACGATATGTCAAAACGCTCGAAATTAAGAGAAGTAATTAAAAAAATAAAAAATAGCATTAAATTAACAAATTAAATAATTAAAAAAGTAGAAAAACAAGGAAATTTTTAGATGATTGAATCTTAAATATTACTTTTGACCTACTTAGAGGCTTTTTTTTGGAAAAAATAGTCAACCAAATCCCTTTTGAAATTTTCCCAGGGCTTCCTCTTTGAATTTCGAGCGTTTTGACATATCGTACGTCTCAATCGGACATTTCTATCGAAAGTTATGACTATTTGAACTTTATATAATCAATATCACCACCAATGCATGCATGCATGACACGTGTCGCAATGGGGAGGGAACACTCCTAATTTGGGCGTGACACAGGGGGGTAACACGCCCAAATTAGGCATGTTCAGTCACGCCCAATTTAGGCATGTTTGACTGCAGCATAAGTGTAAATAGTTTCAAAACAGTCCCAAATTTGTAATTTTTTTTATTAAAAAACATTATATTAATTTTTTTTGCCATACAAGACTAGGATAACACAGGTAACTCAATAAGAGTGAAAATAACTCTTAAAAATACTTTCATTCAAGAATAATTTTAAAAGTAGTTTTTAAAAACATTCTTATTCAATGAAGATCCAGATTTATAATATAAGAGTACAATAAAATACGAAGTAACTTGCCATTTCTTTTCTTATAAAATTTTATAATTTTATTTCAAGTAAGATATATAGGAGAAAATTAAAGGTTGATTGAAGACATTTTTTGAGGGTTGAATTGGGATTTTTCAAACTTTTAAGTTCCTTTTAAAGTAAATGGTTTCTGATGTGATGTTTAGAATGAAACAGTTCTTAATGAATAACTATTATGAGCTCAGGACGAAATTGGAAGTAGTTTTGGATAAAAGGTTCTTTTTATAGTTTCGAGTGCTATTTCAAAAAAGGATTTATTTGTTAGGAAAAGCTTGATAAAAAAGTTTAGTTTTAAGTATATTTGTGAAAGGTTTTCTTGTCTTAAATATCAATAAAAATTGTTAACATATTTGTAACAAAACAAGTGTAGATAGAGGGAAGAGAATATTGCACAATTATTTTTATACTGGTTCACCCTGAGCTTGGGCTATGTCCAGTCCTCACTCTTCAAGATGAGATTTCACTTATGCAACCAACCACTAGATTTCCATAAAATACCATTATTCCAATTGAACTTTCAACCTAGCCTCAATTAGACCAACAATACCACTGGATTTCAACCTTGCCAGCCACTACTGGACTTATAACAACAAAGGAGTTATGTGATTTAGACTGCACAAATAAAAATTTTCATCTCAAAAAGGGTTTCCACTCAGAAAGATACAATCTCTCACTTCTATCTTAGAGGGTAACATCTACTCTTAGATCAGAATGAGAATCTAGAAGGGGGGCTGGATAAATTCTTTGAAAATCTTTACCAATTTGTTCTTAACACCGATTAAAAACACCCCCTTAAATCATTCAAAGTTTATTAAAAAATTATTTAGAAATCAGAAACTATTATGATGGCCCTTAAGATCAATTCCACAAATAAGATGATTACAAAACTCAAAGTAATAGAGAATAAGAGAAATACATAATAGTTTATATTGGTTCAGCCAATCCGTACCTAGATCTAGTTATTCTAAGTCCTCTTAGAACTTCCACTATATAGAGAACATAAGTACAAAAACTTTGCACACACAATTCTTTAATAGAAATCAAATCTTTATCTTGAACCTTATAAGAAAAGATCTACAATTGAAACCTTATCAATTCTCTAACATCCCTGGTAACCCTAACCAAAGACCACAATCTGAAAGAATAAAAGATAAAGGATTAAATACACCAGAAATGTGTAGATCTTTAATCCGTAATATTTCTTCACAAGTTGATCAATTCATGATGGTAAAATGAGTGATTCTTTGATCAACTTCAATCTTCAGACTAATTGTAGTGCTATTCTTTTATAAGACTCTCTTGAAATGTTTTTCCTTTAAATCTAAATGAATCAAGAGTCTCTTTAAAAGAAAATACATAGGGGTAGTTATAATTTTTGACATTTAAAACAATCCAATCGATTATCAAACCAATCAATCCATTAATTTGTCAAAATCCCCTTTGTTATGAATTTCCAGAAACTAGTTAATCGATTATAAAAAAGGCTAATCAATTAATTCGTTTCAGTATGAGAATATTCATTCCTTCTGTGTTGACTGGATAATGGATTCATGTGTGGTAATCGATCATAAAATCACATAAAGAGCTTTTCTTTGTTTGTCTCTCACAAAGGCACCTTGATGTATGAATTTTTTTTTTCATTCTAGCCAAGTTTCAACCCATTCTTAGGTAGTTACATGTTAAATGACCAAAATGCCCCTATAGCTAAAACTCGTATTTAGAGACTGAATTTGCAAATTTTGACCCAGACCAAATCCCAAAGGTCCAAAGGGGTGACTTTTGCTCAGAATGTGGTATAAACTTTGGACACCAAGTTGCGCAGCCAAACTCCACAAGTCATTTTACTTATGCAACACGCAATGCACAATTACACTACACAACTACACTGCCTACTACTCAATGCAAAACTCTCTACTACACACACAAACTCTACATAACAATATGAACAGAACCAATGCAGTATATCAAACAGTTAGTGGTATGAAAAAGGAGAATGCATAATGCATTAAAATGCAGAATGCTATACAATGCAAAACATGCAACAAATATGATTTTTTTTTCTTTTTCCAATAGATAGATGCAAACCTACTATACTAGTATCAGTTGTACCTATACTACTATCTAATTATGAGTGAATCAAGGTTGGCACACAAACATAAAATAACATGCATTTTGAGGAACCCAATTAATGATCAATCAAAAATTTGACATTAATTAAGGATTGAATAAATTTAAACTTGTCCTTAGTCAGACGTTTGGTGAGAATAGCAGCACACTAAATGAATTTTATCTCTATATATTCTTTCGGAGCATGATCCCTGATGAAGTGGTGTTTGATGCCATTGTGCTTGGACCTTGAGTGTTGGATATGATTCTTTGACATATTTATAGAACTTGTGATGTCACACCAAATGCAAATCTTTTTATATTCCAATGATCAATCCAACATTTGTTGCTTGATCCAGATTATTTGAGAACAACAAGCAACTATTAAGACATACGCTTTTGAGGTTGATAAGGTAATTGTGCTTTGTTTCTTTGAAGACCAGGACACTAGTAGTTTTCCCAGAAGACTGGTGTTTTTCCTTTCTACTTTATCACTAGCAAAGTCAACATCACAGTAGCCTACAAGATCAAACTCAGACCCTTCCTCAAACTAAAGGTCGTAATTAGTAGTTCCAATTAAATATCTCAAAAGTCTTTTGTGATAACCCTCAGTATGGCGCGATTGGCGCCAGATCCCACGCTGGTAGCGCTAGGGATCCTTTGGAAGAAAACCCTGTTAAGGGTGTGGCACGGATGACGCCAGGGCTGGCGTTGATGGCGCCAGACCCACTGGAACTTGACGCCTAGAGCGTCAGAGCCACGCGAGGGGCGCCAGAGGTTTTCCAGCCCATGCGAGTCGCGCCATGGGTGGCGCGGGAAGTGGTCTGGAAAACCAAGTTTCACTGGATTTCCACGCGGACAGCGCCAAGTGTGGTGCGGACGGGGCCAGATGCCAGGGGAGGTTGGCGCTGATAGCGCCAGTGTGGCGCGGGTAGCGCCACAAGTTCTGGAAGCTGACGCTGGAGGCGTGGAAGTGGCGCTGTTGGCACCAGGGCCACCGCCATGTTGGCGCGGTTAGCGCCAGAGGTGGCGCGATCCGCGCCAGACCTCGGGCAGGCCCAGTATAAAGGGCAGATCGCGTTTTCTGAAGAAGGAAACAGTTTTTCTTCTTCCTCCACGCCCAAACCTCCATTAGAGAGTGTCCCAAGCTTCCAAGGACCTTAGTTTATGACCTAAACACCTCCCTATGACCTATAAGCTTGAGAGAAACTTTTGGAATGCCTTAATCCTTCATTTCTGCTCTTGAAAAACCCCTTTGTGAGTGAGAAGTGGAATCTCCAGGAGAAGCTCAGAGAGCTTGAGTTTAGCGGAGACCCAAGACGTGTTAAGGACACCAGAGCTCAAGGAAGCTGTCCTGAGGTCTTTCTAATCGCCACTGAGGTATGAAACTCGAGTTTCTCCGGTTGATTTTGAATTTGGGGTTTTCTGAGAATAGTGACCCATACGTGATGGGGCTTGAATTAACCCAGGGTCCTGTAGAGAAACTTGTTCAGAGCTTTGTAGTGATGAAGGATTAGCTTTCAGTTTTTGAATTGGCGAATTTTGGATATTGGCTCTCTGGAGGCATGTGTGGCTGTGTGATAGTCACTTGTGATGGTTAACTGACATGCTAGAGCCTTGATTATGACTGTGTTGAGCCTGAGAGGCTAATGGAACGGTGCCTTGGTTGAGGTTTAAATCGTTCCAGTGATATTTGAATTATGGGCCAATGTTGGCCAGAGCTTATATGTATAGGCTGTGCATTGAGTCTGGGATGACTCAGATGCTTGGTATGCAGCCTTGAGAAACCTTGTAAAGGATTATGATGGCCTAGTGTGTGCTGGGCTGAAATGGTTGAACCCTAGGATAGGGGAATTCTGTATATGATATGTTCTTTGTTTGAATGTCTGTGGATTGGTTTTGATATTAGTATATGCTTTGATTAGGACGTGATATTGAAACTGTTGGTGGCGGGAGCCACAGACCAGGGAAGGAACTGCAGAGTGATACCTTGCCAGGTAAGTTCTGAGTCCCTGGGAAATGATTTCCCACTTGGTTGCACACCACTCTCCGAGGGAGTGGTGGTCATATTCATAATGCATGCATTGATTGTCGCATACTTATATTACTATGTGTGCATTTGTGCCTGTTTGTGCTATAAACTATGAAACGACATTGAGGGATTCTCTGCCATGTATTGAGGGCATTGAGGAATTCTCTGCCATGTGGAACGGCATTGAGGGTTCTCTGCCAGGACATTGAGGGATTCTCTGTCATGTGGAATGGCATTGAGGGATTCTCTGCCCAGGGCATCGAGGGATTCTCTGCCATATTTGTGGAATAAATAACTGCTCATGTGTATGAGGGGCAGACGACCAGGCCAGTGTGCCAGATTTGATATGTGTGCTCGTCTGATGTTTGTATTGGGAATTGTGGGCCAGGGTGGGGATGATTTCCCAAGGACCCTGAGCTTACTGAGATATGTATCTCACCCCGTGTGGGGATTTGTGATTTCAGGTGACTCTTCAGGCAGAAGAGAGCAGTCTAGGGCAGGAGGCCCGAATAGAGACGTCTCTGCTTGGCTGAAAGCAACAGATGGAGCTCGAAGGCTCAGTTTTGATTTTGTTCATGTTTTGTACCTTGATAAGGGTTGTATAGTTCTGTATACCCTCGGTGAGGGCTGTTATTCTTTTGTATCACCACGGTGTGGTGAAAACATTGATGTATATATATGTGTACAGAACTATTTATGATATGTTTATGAGATTCCTCCTGAGTTCAATTGTTGTATTTATGATTTTCTGCCTATGTATCCTTTTATTTCTCTAAATTGTGTATGAGATGAAAACTGGATCACCAGGGGCGTAACTTATGTGCCTTATATGTATGTTGTTATATGTTTTATTCCATACATAATGAATCAAGAAAAGCGATTATGTGCTTCCGCTGAGTTTTAATTGATATATTAAGCGATAATCTGATATTATTAATGATAACGCACCAGAGGCCTACGGGGTGTTACATCTTTAAACTGTAGTGACATGAGATACCTTTTGGACAAGACTGAAATCTTGCATAAAGACAAACAATAAATGCAATGTCTGGTCTACTAGTAGTTAAACCAATCATACCTTTATACTCCTTTTCATAAGTATCATTACCTTTCTCGTCCTTGTCATTAATAGTGAATGGATGCATAAGAGTAACCATTGGTTTTGGCTTCACCCATTCTGAACCTCTTTAGAAGATCATTTGTATATTTTTCTTAATAATGAATATGCCATCATACTTCTGAATGATTTGGAGTCCTTGAAAGAACTTTAAATCTCCCATCAAATTCTTCTTTTATAAGCCCAAAAATATCCTTGAACATCCTTTTTGAAGTATCACCTAAGATGATGTCATATATATAGGTCTATACAATTAGCATATCCCTTTTCTGAGCCTTTATGAATAGTATAGTATCCACTATTCCTTTGGAGAAACCATTCTAAACTAATAATGAAATCATTTTTTCATACCAAGCTCTTGGAGCTTGTTTCAATCAATACAATGATTTGACAAGCTTATATACATGTTAAGGTTTAGAAAAACACTCATGACATCCATCTGATATAGCTTGATGTCTTTGTGCGCAGCATAGGCTAGAATTATTCTCATGGCTTCTAGTCTTGCTACTGGTGCAAAGGTTTCTTCATAATCAATTCCTCCCTATTGATTGTATGCTTGATCTATTATTATTCTTTGTTTCTGACTACATCTGCTTCATTGAGCTTGTTCTTAAAAACCCATTTGGTTCCAATCAATACTTGATTCTTAGGAAGGGGTACAATGTTCTAGACCTTGTTCTTTGTGAATTGACATACTTCTTCCTGTTGGATTTAAAGGAAGCTGCAAGAAGATTGAAGCAAGGATGACTTGAAGTTTTAGCTTGTTACATGCCCAATCATTTTGATGGCATTTGTAATTATCTAAGTGGCTCAAGTGTATTTCCTTATGATCCTTCATTGCATTTGCATTTTCCTCCTCATGCATACATGTCTTTGATTAATAAACTAAAGTTTTTAAATGATTTTTAAAAGTTCATGTTCTCATGGTTGAAGTTTTTGAAAAATAATTTTTTTTTGTTTTAACCGATTACTTGGTATTGTAATCGATTACAAGCTTTCGTTTTAAATCTAGAAAAGCCATGAAGAACACATTAATCGATTACTATGTTCTTGTAATCGATTACATAGTGTTAAATGAAAATTATGCATTGCTGCTTTAATCAATTACAATTCATTGTAATCGATTACATAGGCTATATCGGGAAAACATGCTGTGCTGCTTTAATCGATTACCATTGATCAAAATCGATTATATAAACCTATTGAAAAACTATGCTTTGTTGCTTTAATCGATTACTTGTCGTTATAATCGATTATTATGTTCATAAACATTTTTCCAGAAATCTTAAGAACAATTTAATCGATTAAATAGTATATTAATCGATTACACTTACGATTTAATCGATTACATTCTGTTAAAACTGCTATTCTATAAATAGCTTGTGGGTCTATTGTTTTAAAATATTTTTAGAAATCATTTCTATGAAATACCCAATACTCCCAAAGCTTTAGAATCTGAGAAAATGTTTTCTGAGTGAAAAACAATCTTCATCTAAACATAAGATTCACAATTAATTGTTGATGAAGTTTTGAGCAAGGTTTTAAACAAAGGTCTTCAAGAAAGCTGTTCTCTACATTCATGCATGTTGATTCCAAGTGAAGCTTCATCAAGATTGGAAGCCCTTGCCAAGATTTGTTTTGAGCTTCAAACATGCTTGAAGACTTGGAATTTTAAGTAAAAGGAAAGCCATCTGATTGATCCATGCATTCACTCATTCATTCATCTAACTAAGTATTTTTTCATGAAAATCCACCTAAGCTTTTAACATTTAACTAAAGGTTTTCATGTGAAATCAAAGGTTTTGGAAAAATGAATTTTGTACTGGTTTAATTGATTACACTGAGGATATAATCAATTATTTTGTTCTTGGTTTACTTGGGAAAAGTTTTTAAGAACAATGTAATCAATTACCTATCGGATTAATCGATTATTTGACCTTCGTTTACATATGATCTACCTTGATGAACACTTTAATCGATTACCAACAGGTAATAATCAATTACATTGCTATACATGAGTTTAAGTCTCTCTGGAGAATCGATTACCAAAGAACAGTAATCGATTACACAGGCTAAACTGAAAAGCCATCTTCCTGTCATAATCGATTATCAAATTCAGTAATCGATTACACTTTGTGTTAATGCATATAAGGTTTGCTGCATTAATCGATTACCAAAAATAGTAATCGATTACATAGTTCAATATGATTTCTAAAGCTTCCTGGTTTAGTCGATTAGAAGAATCAGTAATCGATTACACAGTGTATTTCAAGTTTATGAAGCTTCCTGTCTTAATCGATTACAGGATAGAATAATCGATTATTTTGTTCGTTGCTCATGTTCAGATTCTTGTAGAACACTTTAATCGATTACAAGGTTGATTAATCAATTACATGAGTGAAATAATCGATTATTTGGCGCGTTTAATCGATTACTGACAGTTACAAAAGTTTGTTATAAATAAAACCTTGGCTCAGCTTGTTTTGTAACTTGATCAATTCGTATTCTGAGCACACATAAGTTTTCTAAACACGTTCTAAGTGATTTTTCTGGGTTCTATGAGTTCTTGCTTTCACTAAAACACTTATTGGTTTTTGAGTGATTCTTTCAAGCAAGAAGTTTCTTTCAAAGGTTAAGGAAGGAGATGTTCTGAGATTAAATTTGTATTTCAACCTAGTTTGTTTATTCATGTGCATATCATTCACTAGATCATCAGGTGTTTTCTTTCCTTAACTGATTGGTTGTAATTTTGTTTACAAATTTGTGTTGTATTGGCTATTGTAATTTTGATTCTTAAAGCTTGGGACTCGAGAAGGGTTCTCTACCTTTAAGATCAGAGTAGTGTTCTCTGGATCTTTCTCCTTAGATTTCTAATAGGGTTTTAGATTTCTGTTCTTTGTCTAGGGTTAATAAAGGGGAGATTCTTGTAAAAGCTTGTAAGAATATTTTTATAATAGTGGAACTCTAACCTAGTGTTGGTCGGAAGAAACTGGATGTAGCTTTATGATTTGAAGTGAACCAGTATAAATTGTTTGTGTTCTTGTTTCTATATCTCTTATCTCATCATATTCATTATTGTTAATTCTTTGAATCATATTCATTGTTCAACAAGATTTGTTTTGATCTATTGAATTCTTGGACTGAGCTATTTGATTGAGTAAAAGTTTTTTGGTTTTAAAAGTGGTAAAGATCCTGAAAACTCTGATTTGAAATTGATTTTAAAATACCAAGGTTCAACCAATTCACCCCCCTCTTGGTTGTTGTGAAGTATTCCTATTACTTTCAATGCATTCAAACTCTGTTTGATTGGTAGTGTTCATCTCATTCATTTGCTAAGGATCATGAGGTGATATCTTTCTTGAACGTTAGACTGTTGTTAGACTTTTGGCAAGCGTACCAATTATCGTTGTAAGTTACAAAATTTATAAAAGTTCGTCTCCACAGGGACTTGAGCTTACTCAGTTAATCCAAATAGAATTAAACAGTTTAATAGTTATGTACAACGAGTATGGTCAAAGTTTTGATGGTTTTACGGAAATAAAGAAAAATTACAAAAGATTACGGAAGCTAATAAAACGATTTTAACTAAAGAAAAGCGTAGG
>PYAF01002260.1:167844-183824 GCA_007407185.1 Glycine tomentella
GACCAAAATGCACTATGTTAGCTCGCCTGGGCGAGCTAAATGCACTCTGGTGGGCTTTTGGGCCTGATTTTGCTTTCTGCACCCCCAGTTTTGCTGTTATGAGTCATTTTTGGATCTGATTTGCTTTCTGCACCTCCCAGGTTTGCTATGTAAGCCCTCCTTGCTTGCTTTGCTTATTCGGAAGCCTCGAAAATCTACGAAATCTAGCAAAATAAAAAGGAAAGTTGGATGAATCTTCGAGAATCATAAATGTTAAATGCTAAATATAAACTAACTAGATTAGGGCAAATTATTATAAATATTCTTAGTTAAAACACAAGATAAGTGCCTTAATTGTAATCCAAATTTTACTAAGATATGGCACTTATCAACTGTGTTAGTTCTTTTGTTTGTTTAAAAGTCTGTGTAGTTTTCTAAAAACAGATAGTTTCTTTAAAGCTGTTTCTGGAGAAGGGTTCTCTAGAGGGTAGAATAGAGTAGTGTTCTTTGGTTCTTGATCTTAAGAAATCTATAGGGTTTAGATTTTGTATCTTTGTCTGGGTTTGACAAGGGAGATCTGTTGTAAAAGCTTGTAAAGGATAATATTTGTTTTAGTGGAATCTCTAACCAAGAGTTGGTTGGAAGTCACTGGATGTAGTCTCCAAGGTTGTGAATCGTTGAGTTCTTTATTCTAATTCTATTCATTTCTCATTGTTTGTTTTTTGGGTGATTAAGAAATTATCAACAAGATTTATTTTCTGGCATTACTTGAATTTCAAGAGTGATCTTGGTTGGAAGAAAGATTCTGATTTTTAAAAAATTTTAAGTGATACATTCCATATTACATATTCCACAAATTGTTTTAGGTAAAATTTTTAAATAACTGGCTTAAACCAATTCCCCCCTCTTGGTTTATTTGAATAGTGTTCATTGTACTTTCAATTGGTATCATATCCAAAAGGGTAACATCAAAATTGAATTTGTTGATACTAACAATCAATTAACTGATATTTTTACATAACCCTTGGATAGAGATAGATTCTTCACTCTTAGAAACATGCTACGAATTCTAGATGAATCTATTGTGTGTTAGCATGCTGTTTATATGCACATTTACATAAAATCATATTATTAATTGGCCATTCATCTCAAATATATGCAAATTCAAAATTGCTGCATAAATACTGTTCATGCTGATAAATTCATTGTAATAATCAATTACGCCTCGGGATAATCGATTAAATGGACTTCAAAAGCTTTTTAGAGTGAATTTTGTACTTATGTAATCGATTACAGAATCGAAATAATCGATTATTTTTCTTTCAAAATTATTTCAAAAGCCAAAGTTTATTGGAATAATCGATTATGCCTCAAATTAATCGATTACACAAGCTTAAAAATCTTTTAAGAAATCACATTTCACTGGAATAATCGATTACCACGTATTGTAATTGATTACACTTCGTCTTCCTGAAATGAATCTCACTAGTTTAATCGATTATACCTAGTGTTAATCGATTACAACCCCTTGAAGAACTAATTTTGCTTATGAATTAATCGATTACAGAAGCTCGTAATCGATTATTCATGGAGTTATTGCAAAATCTGACAAAATTTTTTGAAAATTGTAATTGTCCAACTGCCACCAAATTCAAAATTTAAAACTTCTAAGCTTTTATGATAGTGGGTTAATTCAAAATGACAGTTATACTTTCAAATTTCAAACTTTGGAGCCCAAAAACATCTATAAATATAGCTTTTGGTGAAAGGGAAAATCACACCACTATCTTCTTCTATCTTTAAGCCAAGTTGTGCTTTTCTATCTTCTTTCTGAGTCTAGATACTCTGCCATTTAGTGTCTACCTTTGTTTTCACCATGTCCACATCTAAGAGAATTAAAACCTCTAAGAGAAAAGCTACTGAAACTTCTAACCCTGCAGTTACTAGGTTAGATCATTGGTTTCTTGCTGAGCGTGACAAAATGATTTACCTTTAGTTTAATGCTACTAAGCTTATATGCCCTCCCAAACACCTTGACCTTACCTGGTTCACTAGAGAAGGTTTTCATTTCCCTGCTTTTCTTGAAGCACAGGGTTTGAAGAAATTTGTTGAGATGAAGGGTACTTTTTACCTTGAACTTGTAAAGGTGTTTTACACCTGTGCCAAGGCTTCAATGGATGGGACTATCTTGTCTCAAGTTAATGGGGTAGCCATGGAAATCACCCCTGAAGTTTGGCAAGAAGTGGCTAGCATTTCCTTTGTAGGAGAAAGCAAATTTGAGGAGGAGGCCTGGGGGTTATAATAGGGTGGATACCTATAGAAAAATGCTTCTTGATTCTCACATGAGGCTGAAGCTGAGGCTTAGCACTGGCCCTATGGCCCATGAAGATAGACTTCTTCATTATATCATCACTTACATCTTGACTCCAAGGTCCACTAATCATGCCCAAGCCACAGATGATGACATACAACTTGTGTATGGCATCAAAAATTCTATTAAGATGAACTGGATCCTCATCCTTGAGGAAACCATGCTGAAATCCAAAAGATTGGTGAATTATTCATTTCCTTATGTTGTTTTGGTGTCCAAATTCATTGACTACTTTAAAATAGATGTAACTAATGAGGTTGTTGACAACACAAACTCTAGCAATAGTCTCATCAAACAGAAACATCTCAACAAGCTTGGGATAGTGAAGACTCCCTATGGATGGCAAATGGCTGGTCAAAAAATCCCTCCTGCTGGTGAACAAGATGAAGCTGAAGACTCTGATCCACCATCCTACAACCCTTTTGAATCACTAATGATTCAAAAGATGGATGCTCTACTATCTCTACATCATGAGCACAGGGTTGAGACAAATTCATCTATGGAAGAGATGAAATCTAGATTAGAAAACATTGAGCCTAGGCTTGTTCTTGAAGATTCGAAAATCTTTTAGGATTGCTATGTTTTCTGTCTATTTGTTGTGTTCTGTGTTTACTATGTTTTCATTTTTATTTCTCTGATTTAATGTAATGCATCCTTTGAATTAATGAATGTTATGTTTCTCACCTCTTAATATTCTCTCTATAAGTATTTGTTTTATCTTTGATAAGCCAAATAGAGGGATAAATAATTGCTATTAGTAATAATGATATGGGGAGAAATGCAATAATGAAATAACTCTGACTGCCCAAGTGAGGGGGAGTAATTATGTGTAATGAATTATGCTTATGCTTGTTCTTGCAAAAAGCTGACTTTGATTTCACGATATCAAGTAAAATTTTCCTATCCTTCATCCCTCAAATGCAATCAAAATATAGACAATTAAACAATTGATATTTGGCATGCTCAAAGCCAAAAAAGGGGAGATTATTGGATTTAAAGGAAGCTGCAAGAAGATTGAAGCAAGGATGACTTGAAGTTTTAGCTTTTTACATGCCCAATCATTTTGATGGCATTTGTAATTATCTAAGTGGCTCAAGTGTATTTCTTTATGATCCTTCTTTGCATTTGCATCCTCATCCTCATGCATACATGTCTTTGATTAATAAACTATAGTTTTTAAATGATTTTTAAAAGTTCATGTTCTCATGGTTGAAGTTTTTGAAAAATGAAAACTTACGATTTTAATCGATTACTTGGTATTGTAATCGATTACATGCTTTCATTTTAAATCCGGAAAAGCCATGAAGAACACATTAATTGATTACTGTTCTTGTAATCGATTACATAGTGTTAAATGAAAATTATGCATTGCTGCTTTAATCGATTACCATTCATTGTAATCAATTACATAGGCTATATCTGGAAAACATGCTGTGTTGCTTTAATCGATTATCATTGATCGTAATCGATTACATAAGCCTATTGAAAAACTATGCTTTGCTGCTTTAATCTATTACTTGTCGTTATAATCGATTATCATGTTCATAAACATTATTCCAGAAAGCTTAAGAACAGTTTAATCGATTAAATAGTATATTAATTGATTATATTTGTTAAATTAATCGATTACACTTACGATTTAATCGATTATATTCTGTTAAAACTATTTTTTGATAAATAGCTTATGGGTCTATTGTTTTAAAAAGATTTTAGAAATAATTTTTATGAAATACCCAATACTCCCAAAGCTTTAGAATCTGAGAAAGAGTTCGTTCTGAGTGAAAAACAATCTTCATCTAAACATAAGATTCACAATTGATTGTTGATGAAGTTTTAAGCAAGGTTTTAAACAAAGGTCTTCAAGAAAGCTGTTCTCTACATTCATGCATTCAAACTCTGTTTGATTGGTAGTGTTCATCTCATTCATTTGCTAAGGATCATGAGGTTATATCTTTCATGAACTTTAGACTGTGTTAGTTCTTTTGTTTGTTTAAAAGTCTGTGTAGTATTCTAAAAACAAATAGTTTCTTTAAAGTTGTTTCTAGAGAAGGGTTCTCTAGAGGGTAGAACATAGTAGTGTTCTCTTGATCTTAAGAAATCTATAGGGTTTAAATTTTGTATCTTTGTCTGGGTTTGACAAGGGAGATCTGTTGTAAAAACTTGTAAAGGATAATATTTGTTTTAATGGAATCTCTAACCAAGAGTTGGTTGGAAGTCACTGGATGTAACCTCCAAGGTTGTGAGGTGAAACAGTATAGATCGTTGAATTGTTTATTCTAATTCTATTCATTTCTCATTGTTTGTTTTTTGGGTGATCAAGAAATTATCAACAAGATTTATTTTCTGGTATTACTTGAATTTCAAGGGTGATCTTGGTTGGAAGAAAAATTTTGATTTTTAAAAGATTTTAAGTGATACGATCCATAGTACATATTCCGCAAATTGTTTTAAGTAAAATTTTTAAATAACTGGTTTAAACCAATTCACCCCCCTCTTGGTTTATTTGAATAGTGTTCATTGTATTTTTCACTTCCTCCATAACAGTAACCCAAGAATCTTCACTCAGTGCTTCATTAATGTTCTTTGCCTCAATTGTTGATTGGAGTGCCATCATCCTTTTTTCTTTGTTCAGAAAGGATCTTGTTTTGAGTTCCAATGTTGTCTCTCCAATGATGAGATTTAGATGATGAGAAGAGACAAATCTTAAAATTTTTGGCAACTTAAATTTTGTCTTTTGTTTTGAAGTTTATCTTTCCGAGTCATGCCGAGGAGTCTCAAAATGGTTTTCTTCAATTTTCTTGGAATTTGTGAGATTAGTATGTTGTTCCTTGCATTTTGGTTGACGTTTGTTCTTTCCAGTTCTTCCTCTAAGTCTGCAATCTTTCTCTTATCAAGTGTGTTATAATGTTCATCAAATAGAACATGCATACTTGAGTTCTCAGATTGTAGATTTTGTAAGCTTTGGAGAATAATAAGTAACCAATAAACTAGTTTTATTTGATTTTTCATCAAACCTTATAAGGTTGTATTTGTTGTTTAAAATATAGCTTGTGCAACCAAAAATGTGGATTTAAGCTTAGAGCATCCACTGTCCAAGACCCACAACTCTTTCCTCTTGTTGGGGTCCTTGCATGTTAGTTACCTTTCTGAAAGGAATGTTCCTTTTTCTGTAACATTATAAGGTTTGGTGTTCCCATCTATTACAATTAGATCATTTCCTCTTGGCCTTCTTAGTTGAAACACCTTACTAGGATTTTGATTAAAGCCTAATCTATTTTTATAAAAAAAATTATGGATTCTAATAAGTTTATCCAAGTTGCTTGTTCTTGCTATAAAGTTAGCTAAATATTTTGATATGTTTGTTAGAAATAATGGTGAATGTGATCACAAACCAAGAGGAGGTGAATTGGTTTCAAACCTATTTTAAACTGAAATTAAAAGTTTTTGCAAATAGCTTCGTTTAATCCAATTGATACAAGAGATTCAAATTTGTTGCAAATATCCTTTGATTTCTTAATCAAAGTTAAACAATTACACAACGACACAAATCAAAATATCAACACACAAATGTTAAGAAATTTAAGCAAAAAGAAATATAAGAGTTGAAGGGTTAGAGAAAAGATGTGAAATTTGAAAACACTTCCTTTGTAGTATCAACTTCTCTTCATGATACAATGCATAGATCTATTGGTTCCATGTAAAAACAAGGTTCCAATCAAAGGATCAAAGTGGTGATGACACTTAAAGGTTCTAAAGCTCTCTCAATGACAATTGCAGTGAAAAATATGAGAGAATGGTGCACACACAAGTTTCCTTTGAAAAACTCATTTTTATAGCATTATAACAAAAATAGTTGATTAGGTCATAAAGATAGTCGACTATATTGTTCTTCGCATCACCTAGGTTTCCTGAAACAATTATATTTCCATATAGCCGACTGTTGGCAAAAGTGAAAATGTATTCAGACCCAAATAGTTGATTAGGCACTAAAGATAGTCAACTTTTTGCGCACCTATCTCAATTTTGAGATACATGGGCCATGATTTAGTTTACTACATTAGCATATAGTTATGAAAGTTTCAATTCTCAAAGGCTAATCATGATAAATCACCGCAATGCTAATCAATTAGGGCATGCTGATTTACATATCCTAGTCTAGGACGGATATATGCATGAATTCTCACACAAAATTGAAGCAATACAATCATCCTAATCAAGACTAGTTTTTCAATTATAACTCATCATCAACAACATAAAGAAAATACATAATGACATCTTCATGTTTGCATTATCCCCCTTTTTGATGATGACCAAGCTCCATGTGATGTTGCTACTTCTAATCTTCAAATGCTTGCATTGCTTCATTTCAAATCTATATTGAATGATATTTTTTTGTTTCAAACCACATAATTTTTTCTCCCCCTTTGGGAATATAAAAAATAGACTAAGCGTAGTAATGGAAAAGTGTAAAAGAAGACACTTGGAATAATAGCATAATGGATAATTTCATTCATTTCAAATATGGCCAATATGATAAGAATGATAAGCATAACTTGGCCTTCATTACATCATGAAATAAAAATAAATAGCCACAATACAAACATAGAAACAAAAAGCAGATACGTAACAAGACATAGAACTGTAGTCGTTATGCTTCATCTCTAATACACAAAATGCTCAAAATAATTGATAAAAATCCATTAAATTATCACAATTTATTATCTTGTACAGATAGAAACACACAAAACTTGTCTAATACAAATAGTTGATTGTTTTGGGAAATAATCGACTGTCTGTGAGACAACATATGTTTTGAGACCTATTTAGTCAATTATCTTATGAAATAGTTGACTATCTGTGAAACTGGAAATTTCTAGATGCGTGGGTCACTATTTACTTGAAATAGTCGACTATTTGTGATGGATGAAGTTTTCAACCTTTTCATTCAAAATCTTATTCTCATTTTCAACTTGAGTTTGATCAAAAGAAATGAATCATTTCATAGTAGTCTCTTTTCTCATCGTCAACTGTTCATAAAGTTTGAAATGAGATTCCCACAGATAATGGTTTTTCTTAAAAAGATTTTCATTATCCATTATGAGATTATCATTTCCATTTTGAGAATCATAAAATTGCTCTATCAAATGAGCATATTTTTGAGTTAAAATCTGAGAGTCATTGAGTATATTATCAAAAGCTTGTTCTAACTTTTTATGATTTGAAAAATTGAAAATACTTTCAAAGTCAGATACCTCTTCTTTATCAAAATCTACCATGAGACACAGATTAGGAACATCTTCCTCATCTTTCTCAAAAAGATGATGAATCTGTTTCATCCCATGTGACCATCATTGCTTTCTTCTTTGGATCTCACTCTTGAATCTTTCTTTAGAAGAGGCCAGGCAATTTTGATATGGCCAGGCTAATTGCATTTATAGCATCTGCTTTCTTTGAGCTTTCTACTTGTTGGAAGTCTCTTATAGAGAAGTTCTTGCCCTTTTTCTCTTTCTAAGAAATCTCCGAACCCTTTCTGATCTGAACTCTTTTCTCTTTCATCATCATTATTCTTAGCTTCAGAATTTGCTACTAAGTTTAGTTCTTTGGAATGATGTTTTGCCTTAGTTTTCTTAGAAACCTTGAGTGTTATTACTTTCCTTTTGGGTAACTGCATCATCCATCAACTCTTGCTCATGACCCTTCAGTGAACCAATAGATTCATCCATAGCAAGATTTTTTTAGGTCTTTGGCTTTTGTTATGGCAATGACATTTGGTCTCCAGATTTTTTGTTGACTTCTCAAAATCTTCTTGGTTCTCTGGTATGTGGTGTATCTTTCTCCTAGAGCATTTAACTCAATCATTATAGTAGTGAATTTAGTGAACATCTAAAACTTGAGTTAAAATATTGACCTTTGAGTCATTTACCTAATTTGTACCCTCATATCTTGTTTTACGTGTATTCTAGATTTCTTTAGTAGTTTCACATTCTTTCATTTTGTCATACTCATGTCTTCTCCGAGCACGTAATATAAAAAACTTTGATTTAGTGTTCAAGAGGACTCTTGCTTTCTAATCCAAGGTCCATTCCTCTTTAGGTTTGTTTATCACTAGTCCAACCTCAGTTCTTTTTGTTGATTTGTAGGAAGAAATGCACATGATGTCCCACAGATCAACATCTTGTGGTTCAAGGAACAAATTCATTCTACCTATACAGTAGTAAAAATATTTTCCATCAAAGTTTAAAGGTCTGTTGATTGAAGCACTTTTAGGTATAAATATAGTGGGAGCTTGTCTAGCCATCGCTTCTTCCATGATCTTTCTCTCACATTTTCAAGTGTGCTTAACCCCTGAAAGTGAAGCTCTGATGCCAATTGAAGTGACAAAAATAACACAAGAAGGGGGTTGAGCTATGTTTTTGTTAAGTTTGGAAAATCAATCCTTGCTCATGATTTTGATGATTACAAAGATATAAATTGTTGATGGACTAATGAGTTATTCTTAAGTGAAACAGGACATACTACATATAAGAAACATGGTAATAATTCTCTTATTAGTTGTGTCCATTCATAGGGGAACTTAGTTTTATTAATAGTAACATCTAGCGTCTAACGCTCTATTATAATCTAGCGTGTATAACACCCTATAAATTACACCTCAGTTACATGGGTAGACATTTAATTCTTTTTGAAATAATTGCCTATGAGTATTTCGTGTATAATTATTTGTGTGGAGTTATTTTAAATAATTGGTTTTCATGTGTAATTAAATTGTTTTGATTGATAGTTGATTAAATTATCTGACTTCTAAGATTCTCTGACAATTTAGTATTTGGAAAATTTTATCTATAATAGTTTTTTACAAATGAAATTATAATTTATCAACTAGTATTAGATTTTATTCTGGGGGTTAAAGTTTATAAAATTTAATTGCATTGCGATATAATTATGCAGTGTAAAATTACATTGTGCAATTGAAGCCTCTCCCGTTGATATCTCATGAGACACATGTCTCACAAGATGCACACAAGTGACACTATTTTTCCAACTCACCCATGAAAGTTAGTATGCACGTTCCATTACGTTCATGGAACATGTTCACGAGGGTGAAAAACAAAATTTTCTATTTTGTTCTTCGATGCGGAACCCGTAACTCCTTACGGTCCTTATGAAACTTATTTAGAATCTACGCATTAAAACACTAGGGGTTTTAGAAATACCTTTTTGATTGCTTGAAAGGCTTCAAAAGGATGATGCCTTCCAATGGTGGTCCACACAATTGTACCTTGAATGCTCAAGAGAACTCATTCTCTTTCTTGATCCGGCTTCACTTGGTTGCTTGCTAGGTGATAACGACTGTCGAATCACTACAAAATAATTCAACTACGCTAATTCTGTAGCACAGGATTAACCTAGGTCGACTAAGAGACACGACTAATTTGGTTCCAACTTCACTAATAAATTTAATCGAACAATTTGTAGGCAATGAATAAAAATTGCAGAAACACAAACAAGAATTGAAGAAAAATGCAGAAACTAACATAATTGATAAAAGGTGTTGTAAAACAGATTCAAGAATATCAATCCAATTCACCAAACCAAACAATATAAATTATCATAGTTCTCATATAATTATCATATTATGAAGGTTCATTTAATATCATTAGAAGCAGTTCAATCGAATTAACTCCTAATCAATTGAAATCACAAATCAGATTGGAATATCATCCAAACAATCTATGATTAAAATTAAAAATTAGGAAATAAATCTATAACCTAATTCATTTTCGATCCTAAACATATTTATAATCATGAAAATCGAAAAGAGGATTTAAGAAGAAGATGAACATTCACACATAAATTATAATACCAAACCAGAACTCAAATTCTCCTTGCTTGGACTGGATCCTTAGATTGATTGATTATTTAGCCTTTCATGATCATCATCAATGTAAGAGCCACAAAATTTATATGAGAAAAATAAAAGAATAGAGATGAAAGGAAGAAGAAAAATAAAGAATAGTTCAAAAAAAAAAAAGAAAAAGGTTTTAATTCTGAAAACTTGCACAAGAAGCTAAAAATTTTGTTTTTGTATCTATGTCTGTGTCTGTGTGTCCTCAAATAACTCCTAACTACACTAATATATAGTTACTGAACAGAATTAAGGGATGGGCTCTGATTAGTCCCATCTAAGCTAAATAATTATGTTAATTACATTAATTAAAATCCAAACTCGCAGCCCAGAACTCAAGTGCAGACATTCTAACTTCCAAGCCTAATATGACCCTCAAAACGGAAGAATTGGTCCACACTTATATCTGATAAAATTATAGCTAGTTGCCTTAGCTTTCTAGGGAATATTTATATGCTCCATTTTGAGTTTTATAGAATTCTATAGGTGTTGCACAAGAAAGATAGGTCAAGTAAGCACAAAATCTGAAAATAAGCAACAATTATCAATTAAGCTCAATTATTTGCCTAAGACCAAAACTGAGTTAAAATGAGAAAATAAGAATTCAAGAGAATTCAAATAAGCTAATAAGAATAGAAAAGTAGTATACTAAAAATGCTCAATCAAATTCCCCCACACTTTATCTTTTGCACTATTGGGTAAAACTAAAAGAAAGACAACAATTAAACTAGAATAAACCACAAACTAAAATAAAAAGGTATGAACAAGGCACACACATTTTTCAATGGATCCTAATAATTCACAAAAGTGAGAAAGATGGAAAATGGAAGATGTTGGATTCAGGGGGAGCTACTTAAGGAATGCAAAAGAATTGATTCAAGCTTTGGTTTTGAGCTTTCAACATGTAATGGATGCCTTGAAGTTTAATTAGTGTGATATGTGTAAGAGAAAAGCAATTCTGATGATCCATGTGCATTGCATTCATATTAAGCTATAATTTAATTAATTGAACTCATAAAAATCACAAGGCTTTAGTTACTTGACTAAGTTTTTAATTTGATTCAAAGGTTTTTAGAAAAATGCATTTTATACTGATGTAATCGATTACCACAAAGTCTTTGATCGATTATTTTGTTCTTAGTCTATTCTGAAAAAGCTTTCAAGAATAATGTAATCGATTACCTATCAGAATAATTGATTATTTGACCTTTGTTTTTATATAAACTGCCTTGTTGAACTCTTTAATCGATTATTAATGGGTAGTAATCGATTACATAGCTATATATGATTTTAAGGTGTTCTGGGATAATCGATTACAAAGGTATTGTAATCGATTACACAGGCTTATTTGAAAAAGCCATCTCCCTGCTTTAATCGATTACTATTTCTAGTAATCGATTACACTATGTGCCTGAATATTGTAAGATTGTATAAGATAATCGATTACCATATTTCGTAATCGATTACACAGTGTATTTTGGAATGCTACAAACTCCTGCCTTAATCGATTACCAAAGATAGTAATCTATTACATAGTGTATTTTAATATTTTGCAGCTTTCTGTCTTAATCGATTACAGGACGGAATAATCGATTATTTTGCTCGTTGCTCATGTCCAGAAACTGTATTGAACACTTTAAGCAATTACAAAGTTTATTTAATCGATTACATGAGCATTTTAATCGATTATTAGGTGCGTTTAATCGATTACAGGCAGTTATAAAAAGCTGTTATAGATAGAACTGTGGCTCAATTGCTTTTCTAACTTTGTGGAATATTACCCATACGTATTTTCTGAGCTAAAACAATCTTGTGAGCGTTCTTAAGTGTTTTCTAAGGGATAAATTATGTATTGCTCCATTGTGCATTGATCATGAGTGTTTGAGTCATTCTTAGAGCTTGAAATCTTTTTTTTTCAAGATTAAGGAAAGCTGTGCTTATTGATTTGTAATCATTCAACCTGAGCTGGTAACTTCATTTTGTTTTGCATCATTGGATCATCAGGTTGTTTCTCTCCTTAATGTGGTTGTAATTTTCATTTTATATTTTCTTTGTAATTTGGCTATTGTGATTGGGTTCTTGCTTGAAACTAGAGAAGGGGTTCTCTAGGTGGAAGAACTGAGTAGTGTTCTCAGGTTCTTGTCTCTTAGAATTTAATAGGGTTTTAGATTTCTGTACTTTATTTAGGGTTGATAAAGGGAGACATTGTAATTGTAACATCCTCAAAATGGTATTTACAGTTATAAATAAATTTGTGGAAATGTGATGATACTTGGATACAAACATGTTTAAAGAAAAATGACTATATCACTCTTTCCTTGAAGTAGAAATTACAAGAATACCCTTAAGGTAAAAATTACAAAAATACCATTGGATATTTTAGAAATGACAATAATACCCCTAAGATGAATGACAAAATTACCAAAATGCTCTTAGGCCAGAAATGCCCAAATATCTTTAGACATTTTGTGGAAACTTGATGAAATTACAGAGTACTCTTGGCTGACAGAGTATCAAAATATTTCGTGACAGAAAACTCTAGAATAGAATTTCTATAATTTTTATAAGATAACAACTTTGAGACTTTATTCAAGAGAATTAAACATCAGAAAAATATGGAAAAACGATAAATAGAATCTATGGAATTTTCTCTTAATTGTAGAATGTATAGACTTATTTAATAAAATGGTTTAGTAAATTTGATGGTCAAAAGTGGTATGGACCAATCAGAATTAAGATAGAAGTAGTCTTGTATGTAAGGTATATGTAGCACTCTGTATAGACTGCTTGTGAGATATTTAAAAACTATAATTGAAGTCAATTTCTGGAAATCTCTAGAATTCTATTATTCAATATTATCTTTAGGAAGAAGAGTTCAAATCAAACTTGACTTCCTTTCAAGAAATGCCATGTGTAAAGGAAAGCCTAAACTAGATTATTTTTCTTCATTTAAAAGATAACATGATATATAAGAATGAAAGGAAAACAAAAATTTTCCCTTGGTCAAGAGCTAGTCCACGTGAAAAGCAAGATGATAATGAACTTAGTTAGAATCTAAAGGAATGAGAAGTAATTAAGTTAGGATGGAACTAAATGAAGATAATTAAGTTAGGAAGGGCAATGATGAACTTAGAAGATTTTTTCTTATAAAGTAAAGGAATCATAATGAACTTAGTTAGAATCTAAAGGAATGAGAAGTAATTAAGTTAGGATGGAACTAAATGAAGATAATTAAGTTAGGAAGGGCAAAAATGTCCTTGAATATTATATCATTTTCTAAACACTATATAAAGGGAGGGGGGGACCTTAAGTGCAAGCCATTTTTCAAGACTTTCCCTCTATATACTTCACGTGAAGCTCTCTCCCTCACATCACCTTCATTTCAATTTCATCCTTCCCTTTAAAACTTAAATCAAGTAAGAAAGAAACCCCACCACCTTGAAGAAATCACGTGTAAGACAAGCAACCTTAGGAAGAGTTTGACAAGCTTAGTAGAAGGATATCAAGGCTTCATTTCTTAGATGATTTCCCAAGGAAGGAAGCCATTATTCCATTCCATTTTCAAAAATCAAACTCACTTGAGGTAGGCTAGGCTTTAATATTTAGTTAAGCATTTGTTTGGTGTAACCTATTTGCCTAATTAGGCAGATTTATGGTTATTGTTTAGGTTGGAATTTCATGTTATTTGAAGGTTATTTTATGATGTGAAAATGTTGATTTAAACCATAGGATAGGTGATGATTTATATGTTGAAATATTGGTGATATTTGGAATCACACTTGATGATTTTGGAAGTGATTTGATGACCTTTGGGCTGTATATTCATATTTTCATTATGGGAATGTTTTTAATTAATTTTGAGAAGTAGTTGTTGAATGATATGTAGTTAAATGGTTCAAATGTTTGAGTGATTAAATTTGAGGATGAAGTAGCAAGGTGGTAGGTGAAAGGAGATTAAGATGCATGCTAGGTTTTAATCTTTTCTCGTGAAAGTTTAAAGGAATTAGAAATTATTTAAAAGATATATTGTGGTTTATTAGTTAGATTACTAACATGATATTTGTAGCTTGAGGATATTCAATTGTCATGCCTAAGTTGGTATGATTTTTACTTGAATAAGGTATGATAGTTTAAACCATACTTTTGGATACGTATGATGTTGTGATATAAATTTTTCCATGAGGTTGTGTGTATTTGCTCATGGATTTTGTTATTGATAGATTTGATGTGATGATATATTGATTCGTGTTTCCAAGTCCAGTACGAGATTTTGTGAAACATAATCTGATACTACATACAGTATGATATGTAGTGACCAAGTGCACATATATGGCATAAATCATGCATGTTTGTGTAAGACGATCGCAGCGTCTACATCCAATACGAGGTATAGCTACATACAGTACGATATGTAGAAGCCATGTGCACCCTGGGAAAACTTCATTTCATGCATTCATATAGCTGCATAATTCTTGTGCGAATTTATTTGGTTATATTGAGAATTTACTAACGTACTAACGTGTTTGGTGGTTTAGATTTTTCCTACTGAGAAATTTTATTTCTCACTAGATTTGTTTCATTTTTTTTAGATGGCAACAGTGGTCAATTTCCTTGATGACCTGGGTCGGTGATGGTGTTGAAATGAAGATATGAAGTAGACTTTTGTTTGGAAAAGCTTGTACTTGTTTAATATTGACTGTTGTAACAAAGACTATGGCTACTTATAATACATGTATCAGTTTAAAAACTTCTATAATCTATACGTTTTAGAATTTATACTAGTATACGTTTCAGTAAAAATTATTATTATCTAACGATTTCTTAAAAATTTAATTCTAATAAAAATACAATATCTAGAATAATTTTAGGTCGTTACAGTAATTGATTGTAAGAACATAAAATTATAATAGTGGAACTCTAACCTAGTGTTGGTTGGAAGAAATCTGGATGTAGCTTCTAGTGTTGAAGTGAACTAGTATAAATTTGGTTGTGTTTTGCTTCTCTATCCCTTAACTCATTATATTCATTGTGTTCTTGATTAAATTGCTTGACCAACTATGTCAGTTTTGATTCATTGAATTCCTTGAGGCTGAGCTACTTGATTGAATAAAGTTTCTTGGTTTTGAAAAGTGATAAAGATCCTAGGAACTCTGATTTTGATTAAAGAATTTTTAAAGTACCAAGGTTTAACCAATTCACCTCCCCTCTTGGTTAAGTGTGAGATATTCATATTCTTTACAGAATAATGATATCAAGGTAACAAGCACTCAATGAACACATGATCACAAAGTGAAAAGTGAAAAAATAGTCAAGTTAAAATTAAGAATGTACCAAGGTGATAGAAATCTCTCAAAGAACAATACTCAACCTCATCAAATGTGTATGAGTTTATGTTTACACTCAAACGCCACATATAACTATCACATCGAAATATTGACAAGACTATTCACTCAACTTGAAATACATATGCATCAAAAGATCAAAACGACTTTTATTGGTTTGTAATGTATGGTTTAGGTAAGGGTGTGTAACACCCCAATATTTTTATACGTGTTAAATGTGTAATTTAGGAAATGTTTTAGATCAATTAGTAATATGTGATTAAAGGATTTTTTTTACCTAGAATAGAGATTAGAAAAATTTCAATACAATACTCCTAGGTAATAAATTACTAATAGGTGACAAGAAAATCTAGAATAGAATTTCTAGGAACTTTACTACACA
>PYAF01002260.1:208117-218494 GCA_007407185.1 Glycine tomentella
ATCAACAGTATCTCATACCTTCTCTTAACATCAGGTTGACAACTCCTTGTCACTTAGTGGTGCATCTCATGCAACCAACCTGGCATTATTACCCCAAATACATAAGCCCGACTGAGCCTGCAACTCATATATTCAGTTAAGCACTAACCAGCACCTTAAGTGTCTCAAACTTCTAATACTGCTCTTATTCAACGAAACAATGGGTCCTAACTAAGTTGTGGCGCACCACCATGTAGAGGAATTTTGAGTGGCATTGGTGGTGGGAGGTAATCATGTGCTTAATAATTGATTCCTTTTAAATGTTTCTTTTATTTTAATGGGTCTCACCAAACGTGTAAGTACTATTATCATGCTAGTCATATCCTATGTCAAACATTTATCAGATTATACTAGTTGCTTTTGGACATGCATAATAAAACATACATTCGCGATTGTAACACCCCAAAATTTCCATAACTATAGAATTATTCTTGTATAATTATTAATGCACATATTAGGATTTGATGCTCTATATTTGAAAGATTAGAGTGAAATATCAATTGGAGATATTACAGAAATATTTAAAGAGAAATAACCATATTGCCCTTACCGTAAATTAGAAATGACAAAAATGCCCTTGAGGGTAAAAGGACGATAATGCCCTTGGATATTTTGAGAATTACAAAAGTGCCCCTAGATATTTTAGAAAGATATTTTAAGGTGAAAAATTACATAAATACCCTTGGATATTTTGAAAATAACAAGAATACCCTTAGATATTTTGAATAGATATTTCTATGATGGAAATGACAATTATGCCCTAGGATAAAGGATGAATTTACCATAATGCCTTCAGGCAACAAATGATCAGATATTCTTGGGGATTCTGTGAGAACCTGATGGAAATAGAGAAATGGAAATACCAAATACTCTTAGATAGCAGATAGTTGTGACAGGAAACCATAAGTAGAATTAGGTTTTTCTTAAGCATCCAATGGTATAAAAGGAAGAAAAACTTATGTTCCCATCCTTAGGTGTGAAGAACACGTATAGAACCATGTAGAAAGGAAGAGAATATTCATATAAAAGTAAGTCATGTGATAAATACAAGTGTTAGGACACTTGTAAGGCACATGATGAAGATTTTTACTCTAGCATTTACGTAAAATTTGGAAAATAATGATGAAGCTTCATGATTTTGCCAACTCAAAGGGACACTTGGAAGGAGATTAAGAGAAGGCTTCATGAATCGGACAAGTTTCAGGACATTTGTATGGTGTAGATTTAGTTTAAGTAGATTTTTCTTAAAAGGCAAAAATCTTATCTTGTCTCTTTGGTAGAACACGTGGACAGCTCTAGACATTATTTCAACAATCCCAACAGTCAAAAGTTAGATATATGTGATAGTAGTGTACCTTTAAAATTTTAAGAAGATCCAAAGGTTAAAAAATCCAGAATCAATATTTTACTAAAACGGGTTTTGGGAAAATTCAAGAAATGAAGAAAAGCACGAAAATCCCTTAAAACTTGGCTACTCCACGTGAAGAAGAGGAAATTAATGAGGAGTGCTCTCTAAGCCAAGCTATAACACATGTGATATCAAGAAGGGTGGAGAAGTCTTGAGAAAATTCAAGATAGAGGAAACTTGGATGGTGGAAAAGCTAGGATACATGCCATTGTTCCATTTGTAAAGTAAGGTAATAATGAACTAAGAAGATTTTTGTAGCAAAATCCTATATAAAGGATGAAGTAGACCGAAAATACCAAGCCTTTCTAAGAGAAGTTCACGTGTAAAACCATTTCATACTCCTTTTCATCTTTTCATTTTCCAAATTCTACATTTTTTCACCCTTCCACTTTCAAAGAATAAAAGTATAACACAAACCCTAGCACCTTGAAGCTTCACGTGGGATCTAGGAGCTTTTAGGAGGAATTTTATCAAGCTTTTAAGAATAAAGAACAAGGTATGTATAGGGGAGTTTATGCTAAATATAGTTTAAGGGTTATTTTGTTTAAGTGATGTTTTGTTTGAATAAGTGTTTGAATCTTTGTGAAGTATATATATAAGAAGTTGTTGGATTTGGATTATATTTGCATGGTTGAGTGCTTTAGAAAAAGTTATTTATTATTTTCTGTGTTGTTGAGTGTTTCTATGAAAGCACACCATGTGTTTGATAAAATGTTTTAAAGAGACAAAGATGGTTTAAGTATTGTTTTGTTTAAATAAATATTTGGAATATTTGTGTTGTTGAGTGAGTTATGAATATTTATGGATTTCATGAATTCTTATGAAACTTTATGATAAAGATAGTTTAAAAATTGTTGGTTTAAACAAGTGCTTGAGTTTTGGTGTATTTTGACTTGTCTTTGAGAAATTTATAGAGATGAACTATGGTGGTATGCTTGAATGTTTTATAAAGTTTTATGTAATTGTTGAAAGAAGTTTTATATGTTGTTTAATAAGAATGTTCCATGAGTCTTTGAATATATTGAGCTGTGTGTTAGTTTCATGTTGAAAATTGAAGCATATGAGATACAAAGTGAAGAGTAATATTGAAGAATAAATATGAGACAAAAAGAGAATCATTCATGCATGTTTCATATGCATATGCCCTGCGGGGGTTAAGCCGCATTACCTCAAGAAGGGGTATGTCAGATAGCTAGAATTGAGACGAGCGTTTAGACAAAAGGTGTCTAAACTGGGGGGTAGTAACAGTGGGGAGATCACCTACCCATGATGATCACGTAGTGTGGGTGTGAGTCCCTTTGCAACACTGACCTACCTCGATTGTTCGATCCAATTCAAAGAGAAAGAGAGTAAGCTATCTTGACTATGGTACCAATTGATGAGAATTTGAAAGAGATTCATGCAGCATATAAAGAAGATGAGCATGCATCACATGATGAGTATGTTGTATGATTATCTGTATGCTGTATACATTGTGTGACTTGAACTATGCTTATCATAAACTTACCCTATTTTGTGTCTGTGGTTGACACCTGTGATGACCCCAATTTATTTGGACGAGCAGGGAAACAGTAAAGCATAGCAATGGATGGTTGAGAAGAAGATTTGATGAAGATATTTTGATGGCTTATCTTTTGTAATCATCCTGATGATGTGTAATTTGTACTAGACTTTAGACCAGTCTGTATATTATCTTGGATTGTATTTTGGACTATATTTTATTATTATTTTGGATTTCGAATGAACACGTTTACAATATTGATGATTCACACCTTCCGCATGAATTATTTTAAGCAAGAAGAAAAGAATTTTCCGTGAAATTTGTAACTAAGATAATTTTAAAGCAAGTGAAAAAGAAATTTCATTCAAAATCAATAAAATACAAGATAGTAAAACGAGGCGTTACGGCGATACTCTATCTCATGCATACTAGTCGTTTTAAAACATAAAACATACATAAAATAGATTTTATATGAGATAGTCATGGTGCTCGTGCTTTCTTTCTTCTAGCTCCTAGGCCGCAGCTCCATCATGTAATCTTCCATGCCTAAACGCCACTATCCTAATTTTTCTAATTACAAAGTAATTAAAGAAACTCAAATACATCATTGAGGAACAAAAGAATATACAAAATTTAAAATTCAAAATTACAGCTCCAATTAAAACTAAAACAAGATCTGAATTCAAATTTAAAACATTTGAATTCAAATATTTAAATTCAAAATTTAAATTCGGGCACCATGACCATCCCCTTCCATATCTGCACTTTAAAAGTTAAACAACTAACAAGCACACAATATAATTATTTCTCAAATGGCCGAAATATGCATCCAAATACATAATTCAAATTTTGTTGGTTGTTTCTCAAAGAACACAAAAATTAAACCATACAATTAACCATTTATATACATAGACTTGTATGAAAAATTTTGTCACAAAAATATTATGCTATGCTTATGAACAATTCATTATAACAAAACACAAAAATAACAAGATCAAATCGAACAAAATTAAGAACCCTAATTTTATACATGTGATCACGACATGCATAGGATATTTCATGCATTTTGAGAACAAAATTATGGAGAAAACAATATATTTGAATATTCATATCATGGCTGAATCATATTCCTTTCTTAAAAGATGTTTCTTTGAAATCTTTCACAAAGAATCATAAAGAAACAAAACCATGAACACAAAGATATATGTAAAACGTAATCATATTACAAACAACATATTATAACAAACAAGGTATCATCACCCGTCGATAGTAAAGCAACCAGGCTCTGATACCACTTGAAAGATAGGGCCTTGAAGCCCGAAGGCATGTGAGAAGAAAAACAAATTTTTTTCAAAGTGGAAACACACACATCATTCAAGAATCATTCTTTAGGAGATAGATGTTACCTTGTTTATATTCGAAATTGATGATCAAGAATAGGCTTGAAGATACAAGCCTTCTAATGTTGATCCACACCACTTCTTGTCAAGACTCAAGAACACTTCTTGAATGTCACCAACAAACACCAGAGAAGGCAAGCTAGGCGCACCAATGGAGAGGAAGAAGGTTAGGTTTTACAGTGTGTTACTTATCTAAGAGACTCACCAATAGATGATATTGGTGGCTGAATTTTCAGCCAAAACTCACACAAAGGGGCACGTGAAAAGGAGGAAGATAGATGGGGTTTTTCTCAAAACCATTATTAGAGAACTATAACCACAAGAGTATATTTATAGAAGAGTTTTAGGTCAGATTTTTAACCATAAAATTCTGATCATTAAGCATCTCACACGTGAAGAAAAGATAGAGTTGTTGTATTTCAAAAATTGCCAACAACCTCCTATCTTATCTTCTTAAGAACAAGTCAATTACTTGGAATTTATTTTGCCAAATAATAATCAAACATCCAGCCGTATGATAAGCCTTTAATCAACCCTTAAATTTCTTCCTAAAATCTAGGATATGATCATGATAAGATGCTAGTTGAATTCAAATTCAAATCTAGCTCTTATCTTCT
Organism: Glycine tomentella; assembly: GCA_007407185.1. Taxonomy (NCBI): domain Eukaryota; kingdom Viridiplantae; phylum Streptophyta; class Magnoliopsida; order Fabales; family Fabaceae; genus Glycine; species Glycine tomentella. Next base: position 213,083 of record PYAF01002260.1, read on the forward strand.
CCTTTTGATATGAAACAATCTACTATAGTTAATTCATATTTAAATATAAATATCTAAATTCAAATATTTAAATTCAAAATTTAAATTATCAAATTTAAATATCAGATAATTAATTTAACTATTTAAATTAATTAATAATGTCTTGGGCTATCCAAGCCCATTAACTCCATTCATGCGCCCCTTTCTCTTTAAGTTAAGTTTCTAAACTTTTTCTTGGGCCAACAACCATTATTAGGCCCAAAACCTTTAATGCTTTAATTTCATGACAATAAAGTGTTAGTGTGTGACCCATTAAGCCCAACATAGCTACTGACATAAATGAGTTTGGGCCCAACAAGGCCTCTACCCATTTAATGACAACACAGAGCACTAGCAATGCTTTGTTGTCCCAGAACTAGTTAGGTAAATGAAATGATCATCCTATTAAATCTATTTAGTTTCTGTATGTATTTCCTTTCGTCTCGGTTACCTTCCCATAAAACCTAGGGTAAGGAAACGTATTAGCCTTTGCGGTCTAGGGTAAGCTTTAATACGAAATAGGGAGTCTCCAATTTTGCTGACTCTAAAGGTAAATTATCTCATGATTTCTTTTACTATGCATAGATTCCCGAGTCCAGTAGATGTTATCCCAATTTCTCCGATTTACAGATAACCTAATCTCTCACAGAGATTTGACGAATTCCTTCAGCTAGTCACCCTAGACTCGTGTTCTTTCAGGACATGCCCAAAGGTATACCTATGTGTCTCCATGTTTCAGGTAGACGAGGTATACAATCAAAGCATGTCTTGTAGAACACAGTCTAGGTGAAAACTTCTGGTCTAAGGAAAGACACACCAAAATAATAAGAGACTTCTCTAATGATACTATCTATGAGATTTCCTCATAGAGTCTATTTGTGGGTCTGTTCAGTGCGAGCTATACCCTTATAGGTCCACCCACGACTTTAGCTAAGATATCTCCATGTCAGTAGCTCATGAGGTCTTTACCTTGTATCTGCATACAAGTAGATAAGTCGTGCTAGTCTTACCCGAGATCGCTAATCCCCATTCTCAGTATCTCTAGACTAGGAACTTAAATTTAGGAGTAGACATCTGGTATCCATGAATCCTCATGATCGTGATCCCATCACTGATATTCAAGAGATACCTATTCTATTCCAAGGGTTTTATCTAGTTACTCATATATTAATAATAATATCGAGACAAAATATGAAACAAGATAAAGAGCGCTTATAATTTATTCATGACAATATGAAAAGTACATGTATATCCTAATCTAATGAAAAGATTGTCTCTAGGACATCCATATACTAACAGAGTTACTCATTTATTCCAGATAAAAGTAATCAATTCAATAGTTATGTACATCAAATATAATCAAATTTTTGATGGTTTAAATAATGGAAACAAAGGATTAGTCGTCGAAAATACAAAAAATTACAAAAAGAAATAAAATGAATTTAATTAATTTAAGAGAACGTAGGATTGGGTTTCATCGTTCATACCCTCAGTATCCAATTAATATTTACACATATGAATTATTTTCTAACATTTATGATGCATACATTAATTCACCCTGAATCAATTCCTCGCATTCGAGAATCCCAACGATATTTACCGAATATCGATCCCTCACATACAAAGTAAATAACCCAACATTACAATCATAATCTCGTGCTATTTGCAATCAAAACATTATGCTTTATTCCTGGCAACGTAACGTAATGAGTAAAATCATTCAATTCAAATCCTAAGGACACCTTCCAGTCAAGCTTAGAATCCAAATTCATGAAACTAGTGATCAAGTAGAATCAAATTAAGAACAAAATGAAATTACCAGAATGAGTAGAAAAGATTCATACATATATCAAATATTAAAAGAGATACCAATGGGTATGAAGATTACATCTAATCATTTGGAGAAACTAATCGATCATTGTGTAGAGCAAGAGATCAACAGAAGACATGACGAAGGAGGCGATCCCCGGCACGTTTCTGCAGAGTTTTCACTCCTTTTCTCTCTTCTGTCACCTCTCTCTATGTCTATTTGCTGCTGGTTTCATTCCTTCATCCTTTCTCTTCACTTTGCATGGGCTTTTATAGGAAAAGGTGGAGCTGGTTAAGCAAACTCGCCCAGGCGAGCTAATTACTCACGATTTGCTCGCCCAGGCGAGTTGTTTCTTAATGCTGAAGAACTTAACTTGCCCAAGAGAGTTATTTACACATGTTTTACTCTCCCAGACGAATTGTGTCTTAGCTGTGAAGAAAGGTTAACTCGTCCAGGCGAGCTAATTACTAGCCTGGGAGAATTTGGCTTCCAGAAATTTGTTCTTTTGACCTTTTTACCCTCTTCTCTTGTCTTGGTTGTTTCGGATGCCACAGATACACTTGATACCTATCGAAACATCAAAATTAAGTGGATTAATCTTCCAAACTGTAAACAACATTTATATATGTACTATTATATATAAAAACAACTAGGATTAGGGCCAGTTTATAAGAGAGTTTACTGAAATCAAAATATAAGTGCTTGTATTATAATCTTAGAATAACTAAAATATGACACTTATCATTTTCCACTTTTTGGCTTGTAATGAGCTACACAAGAAAGAAAAGGTTAAAGGCTTAAAAAGGGTTAATCGATTACCACAAATTGGTAATCTATTACTTGAGCCTTCAAGAATAAAATAATCAATTACAAGCATTGAGTAATTGATTAGTTAGTATAAACATAGAACAAGTCTTGGATGTGTTAATCGATTAGTATTTATCTGTAATCAATTACTAAGTACTTTGTGAAATGGAAAAACTTTGTGTTAATCGATTACATGATAGATTAATCGATTACTTTGTTCATGCATCTTTACCAGAAAGCTCAAGAACAAATTAATCGATTAAATGAATAATTAATCAATTACTTACGAGTAAATAATCGACTATATGGACATATAATCGATTACAATTCGAGGTTTTCACTATTTTTTAAAAAGCTTATGAACTAAAAGAAAATACACTGAGTAACAAAGCTCTTGTCCTACAATTCAAGATCTTAATGCATCATTGGTAGAATTTTTTTTGGACAAGATTTCAAAGGAGTTTCTTTGAGAGGTTGGTCTGAAACTTGCTTTCTTTCAACTTGATCTCAGATTGGTAAACATTTGCATTTACATTCTTTAGATCATAAGGTTGTATCTCTCCTCTAAAACTCTAGTTGTAATTCGTTTTTACTTTTTAGCTTGTTAGTTGCTATTACAAAAGGGTTCTTTAAGCTTTTCTAGAGTAGGGTTCTCTAGAGGGAAAAGTAGAGAAGGGTTTCTCTATGTCTTGATCATTAGAAGTCTAAATGGTGTTTAGATTTTAGTTCTTTATCTAGGGTTGATAAAGGTGATCTTTGTAAGCTTGTAAAAAATAGATTTTGTTGATAATGGAACTCTAATCAAAGTTTTAGTTAGAAAAAATTGGATGTAGCTTATCTTTTGAGGGGTGAACCATTATAAGTTCTTGTGTTGATTACTTTCTTTATTCTCTTATTGCTATCTTAATTTGAGGCTATTTGGTGAAATCTTTATTACTCAATAAGTAGAAGTTTCTGTAATTGTTTTCTTGAGCTGAGTGGTTTGATTGATTGAAGCATTATTGGTTAAATTGTGTTTCGATCTTATAACTCTGATTCTTACAAGTTTTTTTAAAAGTTCAAGTTTTAACCAATTCATCCCCCCTCTTGGTTAATTGTATGTGTTCATATTGTTTACAATTGGTATCAGAGCTGGTTCTTAATGTAACGCCCGGCCACTTGCAGGATCAACGACTGTCCCTACATACCAACACAAGACTTTTCAGTGTGCTTTGTCCTCACTCACACACTTCCTGAGAAACTTCCCAGGAGGTCACCCATCCCATAATTGCTCCAAGTTAAGCACGCTTAACTGTGGAGTTCTTATGTTATAGGCTACCGAAAAGTAGATGCACCTTGTTGGTATAGGTAGTACCTATTAAATCCTTTAAGTTATCCTCAACTGTACAGTCCCATACCTGCACAGCCTCTGGATCCCTCTCGTTCGGGTGTGTATTCGATTCATTCATGTACCCCTCCCGCTGGTACCTGCCAGGAGCCGCTCCTTGTCCGTGCCTCACTGCACCGGCGATCACTCCCCGCGCTCGTCAGCGCCCGGGATGTTACACTTAAGTGTTATTCAAGATCACTATCTTTTTAAAGAAAATGAATACCAAACAAGTTACCTTAAAGGAGGGTGTCTCCATCAATCATCCTCCGATGTTTAAAGGAGAACATTTCAGTTTTTGGAAAAATAGAATGCAGATTTTCATTCAATCAAATGATCTCGGTGCATGGAATGCAATAGAAAAAGGTCCATTGGTTCCTATGAAAATGTTGGTAATAATATGATTACCAAAGAGTGGGATGAGATGACAGATGCAAAAAAGAGAGTTGTTTGGTATGATTTTAAAGCTAAGAACATGATTACTTCTGCACTTTCTTCTGACGAATTCTTTAGAATTGTTAGGTGTAAAAGCGTAAAGGAAATGTGGGAGATGTTGAAAGTCACTCATGAAGGGATTGATGAAGTTAGAAGATCAAGGAAGCATGCCTTGATTCATGAGTACAAAATGTTCAAGATGAACACCATAGAAAACATATCTCAGCTCCAAAAAAAACTCACATTGTAAATCATCTTCTTGATCTTAGGAAGATATTTGATGTTGAAGAGTTAAGCATCAAAATCTTGAAGTGTCTTACAAGACCATGGCAACCCAAGGTGACAGCAATAAAGGAATCAAAAGATCTGTCCAAGATGTCTATGGCTGCACTTTTTGGTAAGCTTCTTGAGTATGAATTAGAAATGTCACAACTAACACATGCAAAAGATCCAGATAAGAAACAAAAAAGCATATCCTTGAAAGCTGCATCATCTAGTGTTGAAAAAGAAGAAGACTAAAGTAAAGATGAAAGTGATGAACAATTAAACCTAATAGTCAAGAGAATCAACAAGTTCATGAAGAACAAAAAGAACAAGAAATTCACTAAGTTCAACAAAAGAAAGGACAACAACACAAATTTCACCTGCTTCGTGTAACATCCTCAAAATTATATTGTGAGTTATATTTATGATTGAATTATGGAAGTATGATAATAGTTGAATATAAGAAGACTAAGATAGAAATTATATGCTCACAAGCTGCCCAAAACTGTCCATTTCTGCCACCCAAATTGAGAAATTTATTTCTCTCTCAATTCTTATCCAAATTAGGTGTCTGATATATGGAATTAAAGATCTAGATGTCTACTATAACATATAAAAAATTAAGATATATATAGTTTGTGTACTACTTGCAGAAATTAAAACGTTAAGATATGTCAGTGTGGAATGTCTCAGCTTGTTAACAGTTTTGAAG
>PYAF01002260.1:230604-243968 GCA_007407185.1 Glycine tomentella
GCATGAAAGCTGTTGTTATAGGAGAACTCCACCAGAGATAGATATCTGTCCCAGCTAGAACCTTGCTCCAAAGCACATGCTCTCAACATATCCTCCAGCGTCTGGATGGTCCTCTCTGTCTGACCATCTGTCTGAGGATGGTAAGCTGTGCTGAGTCTAAGCTGGGTCCCAAAGGCATCCTGAAGTGCACCCCAGAATCTAGAGGTGAACTTAGGATCTCTGTCACTGATAATACTGTCAGGGACTCCATGCATTCTCACAATCTCCCTGACATAAAGCTGGGCCAATTTCTCTATGGTGTAGTCAGATCTCACCGGTAAGAAATGAGTGGATTTAGTCAGCCTGTCCACTATCACCCAGATGGAATCATATCCACTCTGAGTTCTCGGTAGGCTGACCACAAAATCCATGGAAATGCTGTCCCATTTCCACTCAGGAATCTCTAAGGGCTGAAGTAGACCAGATGGTCTCTGATGCTCAATCTTAACCTTCTAACACACCAAACATTTTGTCACATGTTCAGCTATGTCTCTCTTCATCCCTGGCCACCAGAAACTCTTCTTCAGATCATGATACATATTGGTGGCTCCTGGATGGATGCTGAACTGGCCCTGATGTGCCTCTGATAGGACGACATCTCTCAGCTCGCCCTTAGGCACAACAATACGTCCTTGGTATTTCACCAAGTCGTGATCTCCCCAAGAAACATCTGGTTGGCCAATCATGGCCCTCACATCCTCATCCTGCTGCTGAGCTTCCCTGATCCTTCTGATCAGCTCATTATCTACCTTGGTCTTGCTCATCTCAAGACCCTGTGCACCTTTTGTCACAGTCAGGTGCATGTCTCTAAATTGCTCTATCAGTTTGCAATCAGAGATCATCAGATATGCAGCAGTCATATTCTTCCTACTCAAAGCATCAGCAACCACATTGGCCTTGCCTGGATGGTATTTCAGCTCAAAATCATAATCCTTCAGGAATTCCATCCAACGCCTCTGTCTCATACGTTTCTAGGCCACAGGGAAGTGTTTAGGCTAGCATTTAAGGTCCTAGGAAGCTTGGTTTCACCATTAATGGAAGCTGGGCATGGAGGAAGAAGAAGAAGAAGATTTTCTTCTTCCAAAACGCGACTGCCCTCTGTTATATTGCCTGCCCGAGTTCTGGCGCTGATCGCGCTAGCTCCCGCGCTGACCGCGCCAATATGGCGGTTTAGGTGGCGCCACCAGCGCCACTCCCACGCCCCCAGCGTCAACTTCCAGAACCTCTGGCACTAACCGCGCCAGACTGGCGCCACCCGCGCCATGCCTTCCCTGACCTATGGCGCCATCAGCGCCACACTTGGCGCTCGTCGCATGGAATTCCAGGAAAATCTGGCTTTCCAGGCCACTACCCGCGCCATCAGCGCCGCCTATGGCGCTATCCGCGCGGTCTGGAAAACATATGGCGCCCCAGGCGCCAGTTTCACGCCCCAGGCGCCAAGTTCCAGAGACTCTGGCGCCATCGGCGCCAGACCTGGCGCTATCAGCGCCACACCCTCAACAGGGTATGGCACCAACCATGCCATAACGTAGGGTTATCACAATATGCATGAAGAAGATCAAAAGCTTGCAAAAGCCAACAATAGGCTGAAAGGAAATCTTAGATGACATGTACCAAACTTGCAGCGATGCAAACTGAAATTTGTAACTTGAAAGAAGAAAATGAAAAACTTGTTTCAAGCTACAAAATTAATGGGGTGTGTATGTGCATCTTCTTCATCAAATGTAGATAAATGCAAAGATTTACAAAAGGAATTTGATGATTTCAAAAAGAGTCAAGGAGAAAAATGCATGTTATTGCTTTCAGAAAACCCTTACTTAGTAAACCTTTTGCTAAGTGTACAAAAGTATACAAGAGATACTTCTGGTTTGGGTTACAAACATGGAACAAAACCTTTTGGAAATACAAAGTTTGTACCACCAAAATAGAAGAATCAAATAGGCTTTTCAAAAACTAAGCATCATTTTAAAAGAGTATCAAAATTTGTAACTTGCAATTACTGCATGAAGAAAGGTCATATATCTCATAGGTGCTATGCTAGAAGATTTTATATGCCTAATGAAGATTTTATTTGGGTTCTAAAGAAAAAGAGAAAAACAGCTAACCCCTATGGACCCAACCTAAATTGGGTAGCTTTCTTTGTTACTTAATTTGAATGTTGCAGGTGTGTCTTAGAGAAAAATCATCATTATGGTACCTTGATAGCGGATGCTCTAGACACATGACAGGTGACATATCCATCCTTTCAAATGTTACTCTAAAAGATGGATGATTTGTCATCTATGGCGACAACAACAAAGGGAAGATAGTTAGAAAAAGAAACATAGGAGATAACTTTAAAACCATGATAAAAAAATGTTCTCTATGTGGAAGGTTTAAAGAATAATCTCCTAAGTAGCCAACTATGTGATAAAGGATTCAAAGTTTCCTTCAATGACAATTGTTGTTTAATATGTGATGGTCAATCCGGTGAGGTTATACATGTAGGTAAAAGAAAAGGTAATATCTACTTACTCTCTATAGAACATGCATTCGTTCAAAACACTAATTGCCTAGTAAGCAAAGTTGATAAATCTTGGCTATGGCATAGGAGGGCAAGTCACATTAACATGCATCACATCAACAAGCTTATAAGAAAAGACTTAGCCATTGGCTTACCCAAACTAAAGTTTGAAAAGGACAAACTATGTGATGCTTGTCAAAAGGGGAAACAAACCAAGATTTCTTTTCAAAATAAAAATGTTGTTTCTACCTCAAGACCCCTTGAAATGCTTCATATGGATTTATTTGGTCCTTCTAGAACTATAAGCTTAGGAGGGAATTTCTATGGGCTTGTAATTGTTGATGGTTATTCTAGATTCACATGGACTTTGTTTATAAGATCCAAGAGTGATGCTTTCATGGCATTTAGAAAATTAGCCAAGTTCATTCATAATGAAAGAAGATGAAAAATTATCTCAATAAAAGTGATCATGGTGGTGAATTCCAAAATGAGTACTTTGAAAAGTTTTGTGAAGAAAATGGAATCAACCACAATTTTTCAGTTCAAGGAACACCTTAGCAAAATGGTGTTGTGCAAAGGGAAAATAGATCCCTTGGAGAAGGAGCTAGACCTCTTCTTAATGAGACAAATTTGCCTAAACATTTTTGGGCTGATGTCGTGAGTGTAGTTTGCTACACTTTGAATAGATTACTTATAATGCCTATTTTGAAGAAAACTTCTTATGAATTATACAAAGGTAGAAAACCAAACATCTCTCACTTAAGAGCATTTGGCTGCAAATGTTTTGTTTTAAATAATGGTAAGGAATCTCTTAGAAAGTTTGATCCTAAGGCTGGTGAAGCCATCTTTCTTGGATACTCATTACAAAGCAAAAACATATAGAGTCTTTAATAAAAAGAACTTTATGCATGGAAGAATCAGTTCATGTTATTTGTGATGAATCTAACTCCTCTAAAGGGGAAAATAAGTGTGAAAATAATGCAGGCCCTATAGAAGAGTATATACAAATCAATGGATCAAATGAAAAGGAAAAGGAAGAACCAATTGCATAAATGGAACAATCAACACCTATCCAAAAGCCTAAGGATTAGAGAACTACAAGAGATCTCTCCCTTGACAACATAATTGGTGAAGTCACTAAGGGAGTATCTACCAGATCTTCACTAAGAAATCTCTACTATGATATGGCTTTTGTTTCACAAATTGAACCTAAGAGCATTGACCAAGCTTTACTTGATGAACATTGGATGCTTGCCATGCATGACGAACTAAATCAATTTAAGAGAAATGAATTTTGGAAACTTGTTCCTAGACCTTCTTCTAACAAATCTATTGGCACCAAGTAGGTTTTTAGGAACAAACTTGATGAGAGTGGAATCATAGTCAGAAACAAGGCTAGATTGGTTGCACAAGGTTACAACCAAGGGAAAGGCATAGACTATGAGATACCTATACTCCAGTAGTAAGGTTAGAGGCCATTAGGTTACTACTTGCATATGCATGTTTAATGGATTTTAAAATGTTTCAAATGGACGTAAAGAGTGCTTTTTTGAATGGATATATTAAGGAGGAAATCTATGTTGATCACCCTCCTGGTTTTGTTGATTTCAAATATCCAAACCATGTTTTTAAACTAAAGAAAGCTCTTTATGGATTGAAACAAGCTCCTAGGTCTTGGTATGAAAGATTGAACAACTTCTTGCTTGGCCAATCTTTCATAAGAGGACAAGTTGATAAAACCTTGTTCATCAAGAAGTATGGCAATGATATCTTATTGGTTCAAGTATATGTTGATGATATAATATTTGGTTCAACTAATCATTCCTTGTGCAAAGAATTTTCTATCTTTATGTAAAATGAGTTTGAGATGTCTATGATGTGAGAATTGACATTCTTTCTTGGACTTCAAGTGAAGTAAATAAAGAATGGAACATTTCTTAGCCAAACTAAATACTGCCTTGAAGTGATCAAAAAGTCTGACATGGAGAAGAGAAAAGATGTTGCAACTCCTATAGCAACTTCAACCTACCTTGATTCAGATGAAAGAGGCAAGAGGGTTGATGAGTCAAAGTATAAAGGGATGATTGCATCTTTATTGTACTTGACTGCAAGTAGACCAGATATAATTTTGAGTGTGTCCAAGATATCAAGCAAGTTCAAAGGAGTCACACCTCACAGCAGTCAAGAGAATCATCAAATACCTCAAATCAACTCCAAGAGTTGGTCTTTGGTATCCCAAAGGTGCATCACTCAATTTAATTGGCTACTCAGATTCTGATTTTGCAGGATGCAAACTTGATAAGAAAAGCACTAGTGGAGCATGCCACTTGTTGGGAAGCTCACTAATCTCATGGCATTTTAAGAAGCAATCCTATGTTACCCTTTCAACAGCAGAAGCTGAATACATAGCTACTGGAAGTTGTCGTGCACAAAATTTGTGGCTTAAGCAACAACTCCAAGATTTTGGTGTGGAAATGAATGCAATTCCACTGTTATGTGACAACATAAGTACAATTAACCTATCAAAGAATCCAGTCATGTACTCTAGGACAAAACACATAGAGATCAGGCATCATTTTCTCAGGGATCACATCGAAAAGGATAACATCAAAATTGAGTTTATTGATACTAATAATCAATTGGCTGATATTTTACCAAACCCTTATCTAGAGATAGATTCTATGATCTTAGAAACATGCTAGGTATTCTTGATGAATCTAATATATGCTAGCATGCTTATATGTGCCTGACTACATGATATACCATCTAGATTGGCTATTCATCACATGTGCTTAAAATTCGAAAACCTGCTGAAAACACTGTTTACTCTGCAAAATTACCTGCTTTAATCGATTACTATGCATTTTAATCGATTATTTGATGTTTAAAGACATGTTCAGAGTCAAAACTCATCTGGAGTAATTGATTACAGCGCGGTTTAATTGATTAGCTGGTTTTTTCAGTGTATTTCAATATAAAAACTCACCTGGAGTAATCGATTACACTAACCAATTAATCGATTACTTACTATTTGAATGCTATCCAGAAACAAAAATTATCTGGAGTAATTAATTACACTCTCGAATTAATCGATTACCTGTAGTTGAAAGCTATTTCTGAAATAGAAATTCTATGGAATAATCAATTATCATTCTTATGTAATCGATTATCTATGGGGTTTATGTAAAATTGCACGATTTTCAAAAATCCCAACTGACTTATCTTATCTTAAATTCAAATTCAAATATGTGTCAATCTCATTTAAACCTCTTGAAACACGAAATAAGTTGTTACAAGATATTTGAAATTCAAATTTGACCTACAAAACTCTATAAATACAGACTTCAAAGTTGAATCACTTCACACCTGAAATTCTATCTCTCTCAAGCTCCACAGAATCATCTTAGTGTTGTGTCTTCTCCTCTCTATCACTGAGCCATCCTCTGTTATTCTTTTCTTCAACCCAAACACTATGACCAACCCATCTACATCCAAAAGAACCAAAACCAGCAAGAGAAAGGCTGGAGAATCCTCAAATGCTGCTATGTACAGGCTCTATACCTGGTTCACTAATGATATTGAAAGGATGAACTATATCCAGTTCAATGCTACCAAGCTAGGCATGCCACCTAAGTATTTAGAGCTTGACTATTTTTTCAATGAGGGATTTCAGTTCCCTACTATGCTAGAGGCTCAAGGATTGAAGAAATTCCTTGAATTAAAGGGTACATTCTACCTTGAGCTGGTCAAAGTGTTCTACACTTGTGCCAAAGCCAGCATGGATGGATGGCATTTTTCGTTCCCAAGTGAATGGAGTTCCTATGGTGATTGATGAAGATGTTTGGTATGTTGTTGCTAGGATCTCCTCTGAAGGAGTGAGGAGGTTTGATGAAGAGATTGGAGGATACAATAAGATGGACACATACAGAGGTATGTTGTTGGATCCTCAAACCAGGTTGAAGACAAGATTAGGTGTTGGAAATATAGTTGGGAAGATAAGTTGTTGTATTATATAATCACCTATGTTCTTACCCCTAGGTCCACAAATCATACACAAGTAACAGATGATGACTTGCAACTGGTGCATGGCATGAAGACTGCAACTCAGATTAACTGGGTTCTTGTCATTGTGGAGCTATATTGAAGTCTACAAGATTAATCAGCTATCAATTTCCATATGTTGTTTTAATCTATAGGTTTATTGACTATTTTAAGATTGATGTCTCCAATGAGATAGTGGACAACACCACAAGCATCACTAACCTCATCACTGGAAATCACCTCAACAAGCTAAGATTGATTAAGACACCCAATGGGTGGCTAATGGTTGGAGAACAAGCTCCACAAGAGGGAGCTAATGAAGGTGAAGAAGCTGAAGATGAAGACGATGTTGAAGCTTGTAACACACTGGATTATAAGTTGCTAATCTGGACGTTTATGTGTGTATAATTATGTTGCTTGCTTATTTGATTTAATTTTGATAAGTGCTATTTGTTACTGTTCTGCCTTGGTGTGCGTGTTTGATGATGGATGTGTGAAGTCAACTTTGATTGGCAATGGTTGTTGCCCGTACACGCATGGTGGACATGTCCTGTCAACTAAGTACTTAAGAGCAGAAGCGTGCAATGGAAACGTATTCATCTCCCTCTTCTTTGCACTTTCGTGTTGCTTTTCTCCGTTCTCTCTCTAAAACTCATACCTAGAACCCTTTTTTGAAAATAATAGGAATACTTCACAACAACCAAGAGGGGGGTGAATTGGTTGAACCTTGGTATTTTAAAATTAAATTCAAATCAGAGTTTCAAGATCTTTATCACTTTCAAAACCAAGAAACCTTTTACTCAATCAAATAGCTCAGCCCAAGAATTCAATAGATCAAAATAGAACTTATTGAAGAATGAATATGATTCAAAGAATTAAAGATCAATGAATAAGATGAGAATAGAGATATAGAAATAAGAACACAAGCAATTTATACTGGTTCACTTCAAAACAAGAAGCTACATCCAGTTTCTTCTAATTCACACTGAATTAGAGTTCCACTATTATAAAATATTCTTACAAGCTTTTACAAGAACCTCCCCTTTATCAACTCTAGATAAAGAACAAGAATCTAAAACCCTATTAGACTTCTAAGGAGAAAGATTCAGAGAACACTACTCTAATCTTTATGCTAGAGAACCATTCTCTAGTCCTAAGCTATAAGAATCCTATTACAATAGCCAATCTCAACAAATTGGTAAACAAAATTTCAATCAATGAGTTAAGGAAAGAAACAACCTGATGATCCAGTGAATGACATGCATATGAATGAGCAATTCAGGTTGAAAGACAAAAACAAACTCAGAACATTCTTCTTCCTTAACCTTTGAAAGAAACTTCTTGCTTTAAAGAATCACTCAAAAACCCATGAGTGTTTTAGTTGATGCAAGAACTCATAAAATTGAGAAAATCACTTTGAACGTGTTTAGAAAGCTTGTGTATGCTCAGAATACGAATTGAACAAGTTGCAAAACCAGCTGAGCTTTGGTTCTATTTATAACAAACTATTGTAAATGTCAGTAATCGATTAAACGTGCCTAATAATCGATTAAAACGCTCATGTAATTGATTAAAATAACCTTGTAATCGATTAAAGTGTTCTACAATATTCTGGACATGAGCAACGAGCAAAATAATCGATTATTCCGTCTTGTAATCGATTAAGACAGCAAGCTTCAAATTATCAAATACACTATGTAATCGATTACGATTATTTGGTAATCGATTAAATCAGGAAGCTTTATAAAACAGAATGAGCTATGTAATCGATTACAACATTTGGTAATCGATTAAAACAGGAAGACAGATTTTTCAGTTAAGCCTGTGTAATCAATTACTACCTATGTAATCGATTCTTCCAGAGAGTCTTAAAATCATGTATAGCAATGTAAAGCTTTGTAATCAATTACTACCTATTGGTAATCGATTAAAGTGTTCAACAAAGCAGTTTATATGAAAGCAAAGGTCAAATAATCGATTATTCCTATAGGTAATCGATTACATTGTTCTTGGAAGCTTTTCCAGAATGAACAAGGAACAAAATAATTAATTATACCTTTAATGTAATCGATTACATCAATATAAAAACAATTTTTCCAAAAACCTTTGAATCAAATTTAAACCCTAGTTAAATGTTAAAAGCTTTGTTTGATTTTCATGAAAAACACTTAGTTGAATCAATGAATGAATAAGTGAATACACGAATGCATGGATCAATCAGATAGCTTTTCCTTTTACATAAAATTCCAAGTCTTCAAGCATGTTGAAAGCACAAAACTCATCTTTTATCAAAAACTTCCAATCTTCATGAAGCTCCCCCTGTATCCAACAATCTCCCTCTTTTTGGCTTTAAACATGCCAAATTCTTGATTGACCAATTGTTGAACTTGAAGCTTTTTAAAAGTAATTAACCATGGAAGACTTTGAATATATTGGACCTAAAAATTTACACTTTCTTTCCAAAGAACAAGTGTTAAAGCATTTGATTCCATTTAAACATCATTTACAAGTATTCTAGGTATAATTGATTCATTTTAGACAGTTAGCTCCCCCTAAATTCCATGATCTATTCAAGTCAAATTTTGGGCCAAATTTTGAACAAAAAATAGGGATGAACAGAGTATAAAGCAGAGTATATCAAAACTCAATCATTTCTCCCCCTATTTGGCTTGTTTAAGTGAAAAACATAAAGAGCACAATGGATAATTGAAATAGAAGCAGAATGGAAGTTTTATAGATGCATTGGTAAGCCATTACAGAGTGAAATTTAAACATTTACAGTCATAAAAAAAAACAGAGCACATAAATTTAAAGAAACAAAGGCCATTTAAAAAGAGGTAGAATCATCAGTCTTAAGAGTAGCCTCTATAATATCTAGCCTATCCTTTATTTTATTCAAAGAGACACTAGTCTCAGCTCTAAAATCATGATGCATATGAAGAAGCCCATTTATCTTCTGCAGCATCAAAGATTCAAACTGTGAGTATAAAGACTGAGTTTGATCCCTTTCTGAAAGATAGGGCCTTGAAGCCCGAAGGCATGTGAGAAAAACAAATTTTTTCAAGCGGAAACACACATACTACACAAGAATCATTCTTTAGGACATAGATATTACCTTGTTTATATTCGAAATTTGATGATCAAGGATATGCTTGAAGATACAAACCCTCTAATGTTAATCCATACCACTTCTTGTCAAGACTCAAGAACACTTCTTAAAGGCTACCAACAAACACCAAAGGAGGCAGGCTAGGCACACCAATGGAGAGAAAGAAGGTTAGGTTTTAAAGTGTTTTTACTTATCTAAGAAACTCACCAATAGATGATATTGGTGGCTGAATTTTCAGCCAAAACTCACACAAAGGGGCACGTGAAAATAGAGGAAAGTAGATAGGGTTTTTCCTCTAAAAACTATTAGAGAACTATGATCACAATAACACATTTTATAGAAGAGTTTGAGTCAGATTTTTTAACCAAAAATTTTGATCATGAAGCATCCTACACATGAAGAAAAGATAGAGTTGTTGCATTTCAAAAATTGCCAACAACCTCCTATCTTATCCTCATAAGACCAAGTCAATTACTTGGGATTTATTTTTTTGCCAAATGATAATCATATATCAGCCGTATGTAAGCCCATAATCAGCCCTCAAACTTCTTCCTAAAATCTAGGACAAGATCACGATAAGATGCTAGTTGAATTCAAATTCAAATCTAGCTCTTATCTTCTCCTTTTGATATGAAACTAACTACTATAGTTAATTCATATTTAAATTCAAAATTTAAATTATCAAATTTAAATATTAGATAATTAATTTAACTATTTAAATTAATTAATAATGTCTTGGACTATCCAAGCCCATTAACTCCATTCATGTGCCCCTCTCTCTTTAAGATAAGTATCCAAACTCTTTCTTGGGCCAACAATCATTATTAGGCCCAAAATCTTTAATGCTATAATGTGATGACAATAAAGTGTTAGTGTGTGACCCATTAGGTCCAACATAGCTACTGACATAAATGAGTTTGGGCCCAACAAGGCCACTACTCATTTAATGACAATACAAAGCACTAGCATTGCTTTGTTGCCTCAGAACTAGTTAGGTAAATGACAAGATCATCCTATTAAACCAATCTAGGTCTAGATATTTGGGAGTGCACACTGGTTTATTGGCAAAGAATTGCAAGTAGTTTATTTTGTCAGACTCATTGGAAAACCATAAGTCTAACCTATTTGGGGGTTAAGGAGGAGGAGGATCGGATGATGATTCTCCAACCTTTCTCTTTGAAGATCTAGCACGTTTTGGTGTAGGATTTGACGTTTTAGGAGGAGGTTTAGACACAGACACATCAAAACCTAGAAATATAGCAGAGAGAGAAGATTAAGATGCAAGGCTTTTCAATGATGCAAAGCACATATTTATAGGCTAGATGCTCTTAATGTTCTTATTTTTTGAAAATATAGCTATTGGAGGCAGTTAAGGCACTTCAGTGACTTTTGATTTGATTTAGATTTGGTTGGGCAGTTACATTTATAGAGAAAAAACTGTCAGAAATGCACCAACAGACTAAATAATTGATTAAATGGTAATAATGATCGATTATTTGAACATTCAGAACATAAAATTACACGTGGTAATCGATTATCCCGTATGGAAATCGGAGACTTCGACCTTTGTGCCACAGAATTTTTTAATATATACCTAAAGGCCACAAGGGCCAAAATATTTGCTAGAATGCCACGCGGCCTATTTCGCTGGGCAGTCCAGCGAAATAGGTTTGCTGATGTGGCGCCATTCTGACCAATGCCCCAGTGCCCTGGCAGCAGCGGGCAGGACACATGGCGCCATGGGAGGATTTCGCTGGGGGGAGCAGCGAAATAGGAAGCGCTTTGACACCTGGCTACCTATTTCGCTGGTGTCAGTAGCGAAATAGGACTAACCAGACAAGTGGCTTTATCTGGTTGTGATACCTATTTCGTTGATGTCAGTAGCGAAATAGGTTTGACAGCCACGTGGCTTTAAATAATTGGTGCTCCCTATTTCGCTACTGACACCAGCGAATTAGGCAACCTAGTTTGCAACTAAGCCCAGCGGAATACACAGCCCCCCTCTATTTAAGCACACCCCCCCTAACGGTTTGTTACCAGAAATCATTTTGCCTTGTTATTGCTTTAGTTTTGAAAAATTCTGCAAAATGAGTGATAGTAGGAATGGTTTAATCACCATTGTGTATTATAATGGGAGAAGATACGTTGGACCGCATGGTCAGGTGTTCGAAGGAGAAAGTAAAAGGTTTCGTATTCCGGAATGATGCAGCTATCATCATTTGATGAAAATCATATACAAGAAGTTGCGGTTACAACGGGGTCAATCGGTGTCTCGACTGAGTGCTAGATGTGCATCTGGCAACCCAGTGCAGTGGGTTGGTGTGGATATTGTAGATGACGACGATGTAACGTTAGTTACAGACGCATGCATATCCGATGGAGAAAACCCCAGATTTATAGAATTGTATGCGGAAGTATATTATGGTGGACAGTCAAGCAGTCCACACGATCCGGAAAACATTGGCTCCATTGACCTTAATTTAGAGCCGATGGTCAATTTGGAAGATAGAGATATATCTGCATCACCACAACCACCACCACCAAGCCAACTGTCACAGCAAATCATTTCTGAAGATACAGAAATGGCGCCGGCCCACGACCCAGCTTGGGCCATGGAAAGTTCTGATGAAGAGGTTGATGAAGGTGTTGTTCCAGATAGTGACTCGTCGGATACAAACGTCGATAGTGATTTTGATCATGTTGTTCAAATCCCTTCTCCAGGGATTGTTGGAATGCAAAATCAGCCTCCGATTTTAGGTACGGACACGTAATTGTGTGTTACTTAATAGTATTAGTTTTAATATATTATGGGTTAACCTTAACAATGTGGTTAATGTTTGATTATATAGCAGACGGCAACGCACCATTTTGGTCTAACATAAGCCATTACAGGAATATAAATTGGGCACACCCAGATTAGGATGCAGATGACATGGAAGGAGCGCAAGTACCTAACTGGGAGATGGGTCAAGCACTATATAAAAGGCAGCTGTTTGGGAGTAAGTTCGACGTGCAAATGGCAATAAAACAATATTGTATGACTGAGCATCGGACCACCGTTGTTGAAAAAAGTGATACGAAAAGGATTATAATGGTTTGTCAATATCATAATGACGGTTGTCCATGGAGGATGAGGGCATACCAAAAGAAGGATTCCAGTGAGTGGGTTGTGGGCGTATGGAACAATGAACACACGTACGCTGGTGTTAATCTGTCTAAGGATCACAAACAGCTGGACTCAAATTTCATATGTTCGTTGATCCTAGTTACTTTAAATTGTTATTCAATTAAAAATATATTTAGCGTCGCAAAATTGATTGATGTGTTATTGTGTAACGAATTGTAGAAATGATTAGGGAGGACCCTAGTGTAAAAATCGCCTTAATTCAGGAAAGGATTTCAACAACGCTAGGTTTTCATATATCATACAGGAAGGCATGGAAGGCGAAGCAAAAGGCCATCGTTAAGGTGTTCGGGGATTGGGATGAATCGTATGCGTTATTGCCAGGGTGGTTGGGTTATATGTTGAATTTTGCCCAAGGGTCTGCTTATAAGTTGGAAACAACGGAGCATTATGTTGATGGGCAATTGGACGAAAGTGGTAGGGTATTCAAGAGGGTGTTTTGGACTTTTAAACAGTGTTGCGATGCTTTTAATTACTGCAAGCCCGTA
>PYAF01002261.1:0-27178 GCA_007407185.1 Glycine tomentella
AGGGTTTAGGTTTCTCGATCGAATTAAAGGGTTAAATCGCTGGTTATGACTCTAGTAGTTCTAGGATTTACGAATTTAGGAAAGATTTATCATGTGTGTGACTTAAGATAATAAACCAATCAAGTGAAGGAGGTAGGAACAAAGGGGATTGTGCCTGACCACAATTGTTTCTTCCATTGGTAACTTCTTTTATATTTTTTATTACATTTATTTTAATTTCTATTTTTATTCAAACACAAATTTATCCAACAATTCTTTGTTCTTTATTTTTTGTCTTTATTTTCCAATCATTTATAATTAATATTATTGTAAAAATTACCCCAATCCCTGTGGAGACGATAACTCACTTACTCACTTTTATTACTTGTTAACGATCGGTGCACTTGCCGTATTCGCATAAATCGCACAACATCAGCCAAGCAGAAACGTCTCTACTCGGGCCTCCTGCCCTGAGACTGCTCTCTTCGTCCAGAAGAGTCACCTGAAATCATAAATCCCCAAACGGGGTGAGATAACACATCTCAGTAAGCTCAGGGTCCATGGAGGCTTCTCCTCCACCCTGGCTCACTTCCATAACACATACATCAGGTAATCACAAGCAAATGGCCCACTGGCCTGGCCCTCTGGCCCTCATAACAACATAAGCATAGCATACAAACATGGCGGAGCTGCCTCAACGCCTGGCGGAGCTACCTCAATGCCTATATCAGTGGGTGTCCGGAACTCACACCTGTGCCATCCCATTGGGTGCTAACCCTTCGCATGGATGCACAATATATGGTACCTCTGAGAATAGAAGGAGCTACCTCAACTTCTAATCCCCTAGCCTGTGGGAACCAATCCCCTGGGAGCTACCTCAACCAAGAGCCAGCCATGCTAGGAGGAAACCATCATCTCCTAGGGAGGTCCAGATCTATCACAGACATATCACATCACAAATCAATCACAGATGCATACATATATCATTATGAGGATGCAACTATCAATGCATGCATCATGAAATGACCACCACTCCCCCGGAGTGTGTTGTGGCACACAAGATGAGAATTCATCCCCAGGGACACTGAACTTACCTGGCAAAGTATCACTCTGCAGTTCTTTCCCTGGTCTGTGGTTCCCGCCACCAATAGTTTCAAAATCAGGGCCTAATCAAGGCATATGCAATTTCATATCAAAACCAAGCTATCAAGCATTCAATCACAGATCATAACATAGCAGAATTCCCCTATCCTAAGGTTCAATCAGAACAAGCCCTCACTAGGCTTCTCTCAGACCATAAAAGGTCCACCATGGCTGCATACAAAGCATCTGAGTCATCACAGACTCTCTGCAGCTCATCTAACAGAGCATAATCTCACAACAGCCCCATGGTTCAAAAACACTGGAACGGCCTAGAACTTAACCAAGGCACCATTCCACTAGCCTCACAGGCTCAACACAAGCATAATCAAAGCTCTGGCATGGCTCCAAAATCACAAGTTACTTATCACACAAGCCACACATACAAGCCACAGAGCCAAAATTCAAAGTCATCAAAATCAAAAACTGAAAGCTAATCCTTCATTACTACCTCGCTCTGAGCAAGTTTCTCTTCTGGACCCTGGGCTAATTCTAGCCCCAACTCATATGGGTCACTATTCACAGGAACCCCCAAATCCCAAATTAACTGGAGAAACTTGAGTCTCTTACCTTAGTGGCGACTATAAACACCTCAGGACAACTCCCTCGAGCTTTGGTGTCCTTTATACGACGTGGGTCCTCGCCAAACTCAAGTTCTCTGAGCTTTTCCTCTGAGGTTCCACTTCTCACTCAAAAGAGGTTTTTCAAGAGTAAAAATTGGAGGATTCAAGCTTTCAAAGGGTTTCTATCAAGATTAAAGGTCATAGGGAGGTGTTTAGGCTAGTATATAAGGTCCTAGAAAGCTTGGAACTGCCATTAATGGAGGTTTGAAGGTCCAAGGAAGAAGAAAGTGCCTTTCCCTTCCATTTTTCACGTTTTGACCCTTATATACTGCCCCTGACCGACATGCGGCGCCCTTGGCGCCACCTTGGCGCCATCAGCGCCAAAGTCCAGTGCATCTGGCGCCACTCCGGCGCTCTTGGCGCCAACTTCCAGCACCTGTGGCACTCCTGGCGCCACGCCGGTGCTCCTGGCGCCAACTTCCAGCACCTGTGGCGCTCCTGGCGCCACACCGGCGCTCCTGGCGCCAACTTCTAGCACCGGTGGCGCTCTTGGCGCTACTCTGGCGCTCTTGGCGCAACATGTAGAATTAGCCTATGTACCCCCGGTAGTACATAGGCTTGTTGGCGCGATACCTTCTGTTCGGCTTAATTCTGCTATTTTCACCTGCTAACCATCAATTCTAGACTAAAACACCTCATGAAGGCACATAAGCTATATACTTACCAAAAGGAAGCAGTTTATTCCTTTTACTTCTTTTTATAAAAAACCTAGGTTATTATAATAAGCATCATTCATTGGCTTGCATTCATGGTTTCATGAAAGCACATGTTTTGTGAAAAAAAAAGCTTTAAGTTTTCATGATAGCATAAAAAGCCAAGTGCTCATTGCTTAAGTTTTGAAAATAACTATTTTGCATTGCTTTAATCGATTACCAACTTATGGTAATCTATTACTTAAGCTTTGATGAACACTTTAATTGATTACAACTATGTCGTAATCGATTACACTGTACAATCACATAATAAGTCTTCCTGTGATAATCAATTATGATTTAGTTGTAATGGATTACTTGGCACGTTTTTGAAACAAGACTTCATGTGATAATCGATTATATGGTGAATTAATCGATTACTTTTCTCATGAATCTTTTCCAGAAAGTTCAATAACTCTTTAATCGATTAAATATGTTATTAATCGATTATATAAGGGAAAGTAATCGATTACATTGACGATTTAATTGATTACATTCAGTTACAATAATTTTCTATAAATAGTTGTTGGGTCTTTTGAAATAAACAAATCATTACACAACAAAATTTCATAGATTTCAAAAGCTTTCTGAAGAGTGAAGAGATACTTTGAGCTACTGAGCTTTTGCCCCACAAATTCTAAATCTTCATGTTACTTTGAAAGATTTCTTCCTAGGCATGATACTAAAGAAGTTTTTGGAGAGATTGCTCTGAAATTTGTTTTCATTCAACCTGGATCAAGATTGGTAAATCATATGCATTCATATACATTGGATCATCAAGTTGTCTCTCTCCATTAAACTTTGTTTGTAATTTGTTTTAGAATTTCAGTTTGTTTGTAACTATTACAATAGATTTCTTAAGGCTTGTCTAGAGTAGGTTTCTCTAGAGGGAAGAGTAAAGAATAGATATTCTATGTCTTGATTACTAGGAGTTTAAGGGAGTTAGATTTATGATCTTAATCAAGGTTTGATTAAGGGTGATTGTTATAAGCTTGTAAGAAAAGAAAATTGTGAATAGTGAAACTCTAACTAAGTTTCTTAGAAGAAACTGGATGTAGCTTCTCAAGGGTGAGAAGTGAACCAATATACTTCTTGGTGTTGAATACTTTCTCTTTATATCTTCTTACTGTCATTGATTGTCATTCATTTGGATAATCTTTTCAGAATCAACAGAAATATATATTCAGCTATTGCTTTCTTTAAAGTTTGGTATTTGATTGACTGAAAGTTATCAAATGGTGTTTTTGTGATATGATCCTTAATACTCTGATTATTTTAAAGATTTTAAAAGACCAAGTTTAAACCAATTCACCCCCTCTTGGTTATTGTGTGTTCATATTGTTTTTCAATTGGTATCAAGAGCAGGTTCTTGAGTGTTATTCAAGATCAGTATCTTTTTTCAAAGAAAATAAATACCACACAAATTACCTTCAAAGAGGATGTCTCCCTGAATCATCCTCCGATGTTTGAAAGAGAGCATTTAAGTATTTGGAAAAATAGAATGCAAATATTCATTCAATCAAATGACCCTGGTGCATGGAATACAATAGAAAAAAGTTCTTTAATTCCAATAAAAACTGTTAATAATGAAATGATTCCCAAAGAATGAGATGAAATGACAGATGCAGAAAAGAGAGTAGTTCAATACAATATCAAAGCAAAGAATATGATAACTTTTGCATTATCATCTGATGAATTTTTCAGGACTGTTAGGTGTAAGAGTGCGAAGGAGATGTAGGAAATGTTGGAAATTACTCATGAAGGTACAAATGAAGTTAGAAGATCAAGGAAGCATGCCTTGATTCATGAGTATGAGATGTTCAAGATGAACACAACTGAAAACATATCTCAACTCCAAACAAGATTCACATTGTAAATCATCTTCTTGGTATTGGAAAGATATTTGATGCTGAAGAATTAAACATCAAGATCTTGAAATTCCTAACAAGCCATGGCAATCAAAGGTTAAAGCAATCAAGGAGTCTAAAGATATATAAAAGATGTCCATGGTTGCACTAATTGGTAAGTTACTTAGTATGAATCAGAAATGTCTCAATTAACACATGTAGAAGATGCAGACAAGAGCCTTGAAAGCTGCATCCTCAAATGTGGAAAAAGAAGAAGACTCAAGTGAAGATGAAGGTGATGAGAATCTGAACCTAATAGTTAAAAGATTCAACAAATTCATAAAGAAGAACAAGAACAGAAAATTCACAAAGTTCAACAAAAGAAGTGACAACAACTGCTTTGAATGTGGTAAGGAAGACCATATTAAATTTGAATGTCCTATATTTTTAAAGAAGAAGTTAGGTGAGAAGAAACCAAAGAAAGAAGGAAAACCAAAGAAAGCCTACATTGCATGGGAAGAAAATGCATCAACAACTTATGAATCTTCTAGTGAGAATGAAGAAGCATATTTATGTCTAACATCAACAATTGATGAAGATGAAGAATTCTCAAGTGCTGAATTAGAAGTAAATCCTGAACTTGATCAACTTATTGATGCTTTTAATAAGATGCATGAGGAGGCTAAAAAACTTGCAATCTCCAACAATAAGCTAAAAGGTAACCTTAAATGGCATACCACTAAACTTGCTTCAATGCAAGCTGAACTTTGTAACTTGAAAGAAGAGAATGAGAAACTTGTTTCAAGCTACAAAGCTAATGGGTGTGTGTGTGCCTCTTATTCATCAAATGTAGATAAATGCAAAGCTTTACAAAAATAGTTTGATAATTTCAAAAAGAGTCAATCTAAAAAATATATGTTATTACTTTCAAAAAATTCTTACTTGGTTGATCTTTTGAAAATGTTTAATAGAGGAAAATGCAGTTTAGATGAAATGCTAAGTGTACAAAAGTATGATGGAGATACATCTGGATTGGGTTACAAACATAGAACAAAACCTTTTGGAAAGACCAAGTTTGTACCTCTAAAACAGATGAATCAAAGCAGCTTTTCAAAAACAAAGCATACCCAAATGACTAATTTTGAAAGAGCATCAAAATCTGTAACTTGCAATTACTGCATGAAGAAAAGTCACACATCTCGTAAGTGTTATGCTATAAGGTTCTATGTGCCTAATAGAGACTACATTTGAGTTCCAAAGAAAAAGAGAAAAATAGCTAACCCTTATGGACCCAACCTTAATTGGGTACCTTTCTTTGCTACTTAATTTGATTGTTGCAAGTGTGTCTTAAAGCTAAATCATCATTATGGTACTTAGACAGTGGATGCTCTAGACAAGTTCATGCTTACAAATCTGACTTTAAAGGATGGAGGATTTTTCACTTATGGAGACAACAATAAAAGCAAAATAATAGTAGAAGGCAATATAGGAGACAACTTTAAAACCAAGATCAGAAATGTACTCTATGTAGAAGGTTTAAAGCACAATCTTCTAAGCATAAGTCAACTATGTGATAAAGGATTAAATGTATCCTTTAATAATAATTGTTGCTTGATATGTGATGGTCAATCTGGTGAGGTGATCCATGTAGGAAAAAAAAAGTAACATCTACTTACTCTTTATAGAACATGCGTTCATCCATAATATTAATTGCCTTGTCAGTAAGATTGACGAATCATGGCTGTGGCATAGGAGAGCTAGTCACATTAACATGCATCACATGAACAAACTTATTAGAAAAGGCTTAGTCATTAGTTTACCTAAAACTTAAGTTTGAAAAGGACAAACTATGTGATGCTTGTCAAAAGGGGAAATAAACCAAGATCTCTTTTCAAAATAAAAACTTTGTTTCCACCTCAAGACTCCTTGAATTGCTTCGCATGAATTTGTTTGGTCCTTCTAGAACTATGAGCTTAGGAGACAATCACTATGAGCTTGTAATAGTTGATGACTATTCTAGATTCACATGGACTTTGTTTTAAGATCCAAGAGTGACGCTTTCATTGCATTCAAAAAATTAGCCAAGCTTGTTCAAAATGAAAAAGGAAGCAAAATTATATTAATAAGAAGTTATCATAGTGGTGAATTCCAAAATGAGTATTTTGAAAAGTTCTATGAAGAAAATGAAATCAACCACAATTTTTCAGCTCCAAGAACACCTCAGCAAAATGGTGTTGTGGAGAGGAAAAATAGATCCCTTGAAGAAAGAGCAAGAACTCTTCTTAATGAGACAAATTTGCCAAAACATTTTTGGGCTGATACTATGAGTACTATTTTCTATACTTTGAATAGATTACTCATAAGGCGTATTTTAAAGAAAACACCTTATGAACTATACAAAGGTAGAAAACCAAACATTTCTCACCTAAGAGCATTTGGTTGTAAATGTTTTGTTTTAAATAATGGAAAGGAATCACTTGGCATGTTTGATGCAAAGATTGATGAAGCTATCTTTCTTGGATATTCATTACAAAGTAAAGCATATAAAGTCTTAAACAAAAGAACTTTATGCATGGAAGAATCAGTTCATGTTATTTGTGATGAAACTAACTCCTCAAAAGAGGAAAAGAGCTGTGATAATGATGCAGGTCATATAGAAGATTATGTCAAAATCAATGGACCAAATGAGAAGGAAAATGAGGAACCAAATGAAGAAATAGACCAGTCAACACCTACTCAAAAGCCTAAAGACCGGAGAACCACAAAAGACCTCTCTCTTGACAACATAATTGGTGAAGTTACTAAGGGAGTATCTACTAGATCTTCACTCAGAAATTTATGTTGTGATATGGCTTTTGTTTCTCAAATAGAACCTAAGAACATTGATGAAGTTTTACTTGATGAACATTGGATGCTTCCATGCATGATGAACTTAATCAGTTCAAGAGAAATGGAGTTTGGGAACTTGTTCCTAGACCTTCTTCTCACAAGCCTATTGGCACTAAGTGGATTTTTAGGAACAAACTTGATGAAAGTGGCATCATAGTCAGAAGCAAAGCTAGATTGGTTGCAAAAGGTTGCAACCAATAGGAAGGTATTGCATATAAAGAGACCTATGCTCCAATAGCAAGGTTAGAGGCCATTAGATTACTGCTTGCATTTGCATGTTTAATGGATTTCAAGCTATTCCAAATGGATGTAAAGAGTGTTTTTCTTAATGGATATATTGAGGAGGCAATATATGTTGATAAACCTCTAGACTTTGTTGATTTTAAACATCCAAACCATGTTTTTAAAATAAAGAAAACTCTTTATGGATTAAAGCAAGCTCCTAGATCCTAGTATGCAAGATTGAGAAACTTCTTGGTTAGCCAATCCTTCATAAGTGGACAAGTGGATAAAATATTGTTCATCAAGAAATCTATCAATGATATCTTATTGGTTCAAATAAATGTTGATGATATTGTTTTTGGTTCAACTAATCAATCCTTGTGCAAAGAATTCTCAATCTCTATGCATAATGAATTTGAAATGTCTATGATGGGAGAATTAACATTCTTTCTTAGACTTCAAGTGAAGCAAATGAAGAATGGGACATTTCTCAGCCAAACAAAGTACTGCAATGAATTGATCAAGAAATTTGACATGGAGAAAAGCAAAGATGCTGCAACTCCTATGGCAACCTCACCTTACCTTGATTCAGATGAAAAAGGCAAGAAGGTTGATGAGTCAAAGTATAGAGGGATGATTGGGTCTTTATTGTACTTGACAACAAGTAGGCCAAATATAATGTTGAGTGTGTGCTTGTGTGCTAGATATCAAGCTAATCCTAAAGAATCACACCTCACTACAATAAAGAGAATCATCAAATACCTCAAATCAACTCCAAGAGTTGGTCTTTGGAATTCCAAAGGTGCAATAATGAATTTAATTGGATACTCAGACTCTGATTTTGCAGAATGCAAATTAGATAGGAAAAGCACTAGTGGAAAATTCCACTTATTGGGAAGTTCACTAATCTCATGGCATTGCAAGAAACAAGCTTATGGTTCTCTACCAACTGCTGAAGCTGAGTACATAGTTACTGGGAGTTGCTATGCTCAAAGCTTATGGCTAAAACAACAATTACAAGACTTTGGTGTAGAATTGAAAGAAATTCCTTTGCTATGTGACAACTCAAGTGCTATCAACTTGTCAAAGAAGTCATGCACTCAAGGACAAAACATATAAAAATCCGACATCACTTTCTCAGGAATCAAATCCAAAAGGGTAATCTCAAAATTGAGTTTATTGATACTAACTATAAATTAGCTGATATTTTTATTAAACCCCTTTCCCGAGATAGATTCTATGATCTTAGGAACATGCTAGGAATTCTTGATGAATCTAATATATGATAGCATACCTATGATTTGTCTAACTACATGAAATACCACTCAAAATTGACTATGCATTACATATGATAGAAATTTGCAATTCTGATGAAAAACACTATTCACTCTACATAATTGTCTGCTGTAATCAATTATTGTACGTATTAATCGATTGTTTGACGTTTAGAGACAATTTAGAGCCAAAAACTCTATGGAGTACAGTCGTGGTAAGACAGAGGATGCAAGCGTTATCCAGAATGATTGGGCGTAAAGTGTCTGTAGGTGGCTTTTTAAGTTCGTCGTCAAATCCCAGGGCTCAACCTTGGACAGGCGGTGGAAACTACCAAGCTGGAGTACGGTAGGGCAACGATTCGAGGTTGGAGCATAGTTGAGGTTGAATCTAAAGGATCTACTGCTGGATAGATAAATTCAAATTGTATGTTCCTGCACGAATCTCGACAATTACTTGTTCTAATTTTACATATTAATTGTTTTGAACTCATATTAATCGATTACTTGATGTTCAAATGCAATCCAGAAACAAAAACTCTAGAGTAATCGATTACATTGTTGTACTATTTGATTACTTGCTGCTTAGGGCTGTTTTTGAGTAAGAAACTCTCTGGAGTAATCGATTACCCTGTATTTTAATTGATTACTTAATACTTGAGAGCTGCTTTAATATTCAAATCTCTCTAGAGTAATCGATTATGTTATGCTCAGAGGCAAACTTTGCCTTGAAATAATCGATTACCAATTTTATGTAATCGATTATCTATGGCGTTTTTGCAAATCTGCACAATTTTCAAGAATCAAAACTAACAATTTTATCTCTTATTTAAAATTCAAATTTGGTCCAGTGTATCCAGACTTTCTTGAAACTTGAAATAGTTGTTGCCAATTTTTTAAAATTCAAATTTAAACTTCAAAACCTCTTTTCAGAGTTAAAATCTTCACACTTGAATTTCATTCTCTTTTTAGCAAATTGCTTTGTCTCTTCTTCTTTGTCACCAACCCTCTGCCCTGCTTTTCTTCTAAACTCACCATGTCTAAGAGAATTAAAACCAACAAAAGGAAACCTGGAGAATCCTCTAATGTTGCTGTGAACAGGCTTAATACCTGGTTCACCATTGAAGCTGAGAGACAAAACTATATGCAGTTCAATGTAGCCAAACTTGTCATGCCTCTAAAGTATCTTGAGCTTGACTGGTTTATGAATGAGGGATTTGAATTCCCTGCTATGCTGGAAGCTCAAGGGTTGAAAAAGCTACTTGAGATGATGGTACTTTCTACCTTGAGTTGTGTGATGCCCCGTATGCATCCGGTTCATTAACATTCATTCATGGTCATTAAGCGCAACAATTAATTAAAACTAATCAATTCGGAAGCGATAAACAAAATGACATCATCAAACGTCATCACAATAACATCTTTACATTATGTATGGTAAATACACATTTCATACAACCAGAGGACCAAATAAGCCATATAAATGTATCAAAATAATGGCGGTACAAAAATAAGGTATCAAATACCATGTGCTCTCACAATACATCAGTATCTATAAGATGTAAAACATATACAAAAAGCACACTAACTGTGCATCATCCCAGCAAGGGTACAAATATAGGCATAACCAAAAGAAATGAGCCAACATGCTCTCAAAATATATGCCTAAGGTTCCCACAGAACCATATCAGAGCTCGGGCCTCTTGCCCTAGGATCCACCATCCGCTCGATAAGCATCACCTGTAAAACATAATCCCCACACACGAGGTGAGATATAAATCTCAATAAACTCAGGGTTCTTGGAGGTCTTTCATTCCCCTGGTTCACTTCCATGGCACATAGTATTAAAATTGGAATCACACACACAACCAACCATCATAGCTCTCATAAAGCATTTCACATGTATATCATAACACAGGTGTAACAATATATATATATATATATCCACATATAACATTGCCTGAGAAAGATCATCCACTGAAGGGCACATTCACTCAGGACTTTCCACATCATTGCCTGAGAAAGATCATCCACTTAAGGGCACATTCTCTCAGGTTTTTAGGAAAAAAGTGATGAAGGATTCTAGCTGATAGGATGATTCCCTACAAGTTTAATGTTGGGTGTGAAGTGTTTTGGTCAATGGTTGAGTGGTATGGAGCTTCTCAAGCAAACCAATGGGGGAAAACGTTCAGAGGAAGAAGAAAGGAAGAGTTTTGGCCCCAAATGCGTGAAATGGTTTTTTATAGTGGCCTAGATCGTGCCCTGGCATTGATCGCGCTAGATTCCAAAGAAAATAATCTTTTTGGAGCACTTCTGGCGCTAACCGCGCCAGAATCTAGAGAAAACGTGTTTTCTAGAGCACTTCTGGCGTTAACCGCGCCAGGACCATTTCTGTCGCTAAATCCGTTGCTATTCCATCGCTAACTTTGTTTTTTTTAGAAGCCTAGGTTATTATATTCACCCCACCTTTTTACGAATTTTGTCCGCAAAATTCGAATGCATACCTGTCAAGCAACTCGGGGTACAGCTGCAAAAGCTTCTGCTCTCGTTCCCAAGTCGCCTCCTCAGGTGTCCTCCCTTCTCTTTGTACCTTGACAATGGGAATGATCCTACTCCGAATATGCTTCTCCATCCTGTCAAGAATTCGCACTGGTCGTATAGGACAAGTCAGATTCTCCCTAATCTGAATGGTGTCAGGCTCCACCACGTGCGAAGGGTCTGCCACATATCTCCTCAGCTGTGACACGTGGAAAACGTCATGTAGTCCTGACAATTGGGGAGGTAAAGCCAGCCTGTAGGCCACTGGTCCCACTTTCTGGACAATCTGGTAAGGACCAATGAACCTAGGACTGAGTTTCCTCACGCCCAATGCCCGTCCCACACCTGTGATAGGAGACAGCCTCAGAAACACATGGTCGCCCTCATCAAACTATAGCGACCTATGTTTATGATCATAGTAGCTCTTCTGTCGACTCTGAGCTCTCATCAACTTATCTCTGATCAATCGGATCTGCTCAGAAGTCTCCTGAACCATCTCAGGTCCAAGATGTTGTCTCTCTCCCACCTCGGTCCAACAAACAGGAGTCCTGCACCTCTGGCCATACAATGTCTCATAAGGTGCCATGCCCAAATGATATGTGCCTAGCACATGATGCTTTCCAAGCTCAATTAGATCGTTAAATGCATCATTTTATATGATAAATAGCTTCCAATTGGTGTGAATGTAATTTGTGAGCTTCAATGAGGTATTTTGGTTTAGATTGACTGTTTAGCAGGTGAATAGCTAAGGAATTATGCAGAGAAGAAGGTCTGGCGCCATCAAGCCTATGTACAATCAGGAGTACATAGGCTAGTTCTGCATGTTGGCGCCATCAGCGCCAGGGTCGCGCCTGGAGCGTCACCGTCTCTGGACCTTGGCGCCATGAGCGCCGGTCCCACGCCAGGAGCGCCACAGTTTCTTCAGCCAGCACCATGAACGCCATGTTGGCGCCATTGGCGCCGTTCGTTCTGCATGTTGGCTCCATCAGCACCGGGGCCGCGCCAGGAGCGCCACAGGTCGACAGAGTCTGCATAATGAGGGCAAAATGAAGATTTCACAGGCTACACTATAAATACTCGAAGCCTCAGCATTGGAGAGGATCTTTTGGACAAAATTCATCACTAAAGGAGGAAGAAGAAAGCTTGGGAGTTGATTCTAGGGTTTGGGTGTGAAGGGAAGAGGGTTCTTCCCTCTTCCCTTCATTTTCTTTCTTGTATATCAACAAACATGCTTCTTTTTGTTGTGCCAAGGCCATCCATGTTTAGGTTTGGCTAGTTTTCTTTTGTAGTTAGGCAAACACTCTATGTAAATCTCATTTGGAATGGATTGAATGTTATTGTTCATTAATGCTATGTTAATTCATTACACTTTGCTTGAATGTCTCCATCTCTTTCTTAGACCTGATCAATCTATGTAAGAGTTTAGAGCTAGGGTTCACAATAGGGATATTGGGACTTTAGTCTTGGAACAAAGTGTGGTGACTTGTCTTACATCACCTAGGGATAGGGGTGTAGGCTTGCAATCTTTTCTAGTGTATCACTTAATGCTTAACCTAATAAATGCTACTAAGGGATTAGGGTATTGAAAAGGGTTAAAGGGTTAATGTTACTAAGGGATTAGGGCTTAACCATTATTGAATGAGGATGCATGATTGAGTAGCTAGTGTAGATGAATGTTGCAAACAATCCATGTAAGAATGTCAGGAGCACTGAGTGTGGGTTCTCTAGTTACATTAGTTTACATTTGGTGCAACCATTATCTATTTTATTCTAATACTTTATGTTTATAATCATCTTTAATTTCGTTGTACACACACCATACCCATTTCTCTTATCTTTTGTCATCCAATCTTGAGATACAATTTATGATTTAATTGGTCAAACAATCCTCGTGGGACGATAACTCTCTCTTATCACTTTATTACTTGAGCGACCGGTGCACTTTCCGGGTACGCAACAAGTTTTTTCGTCGTTGCCGGGGATTGTTTAAGCCAAATTTATTATAAATTTTTATCTTTAAGGTTGGATTTATGTTGTTACTAACCTGCCTCCCGAGTTTATGCGAGGTACTGCGGACCTGTGAATCCTTGTTAAGAGGACCTGGAAGTTAGCGAAATGAAGGAAGGAAGCAAAGGTATCTAGTTCCAGATCACCACCAGAAGAAGAACAAGAGGAGGAACTAGATACTACTGAGAGAATAGGAAACAAATAAAGGTCGAGGATGAACTCATGGAGGACATCCTTGTGTTCTGTGTAGGACTCGTCAGATTCTCCCTAATCTGAACTGTGTCGGGCTCTACCACGTGTGAGGAATCAGCCACATACTTCCTCAACTAGGACACGTAGAAAACATCATGTAAGCTTGACAACTGGGAAGGCAAAGCTAGCCTGTATGCCACTGGTCCTATCCTTTCAAGGATCTGATATGGACCAATGAACCTAGGACTCAACTTCCTCATGCCCAAGGCTCGTCCTACACCCGTAACTGGAGATAGCCTCAGAAACACATGATCACCCTCCTCAAACTGCAAGGGTCTATGCTTCTGATCATAATAGCTCCTCTGTCGACTCTAAGCCTTCATCATCTTGTCTCGGATCATCTTGATCTGCTCAGAGGTTTCTTGAACCATCTCAGGTCCAAGGAGCTGCCTTTCTCCTACCTCTGTCCAACATACTAGAGTTCTGCACCGTCGGCCATACAGAGCCTCATATGGTGCCATACCCAAGCTGGCATGAAAACTGTTGTTGTAGGAAAACTCCACCAGAGGTAGATATCTGTCCCAACTAGTACCTTGCTCCAAGGCACAAGCTCTCAGCATATCCTCCAGAGTCTGGATGGTCTTCTGATACACCAGCTGCTGAGATCACATGGCCAAGGAACTTCACCTTTGTCAGCCAAAAGTCACACTTGGCCAACTTAGCATACAACTGCTTGTCCCTCAAAATCTGAAGGACTTTCCTGAGATGCTCGGCATGCTCTGTCTCCGTCTTGGAGTAGATCCGTATGTCATCGATGAACACCACCACAAACTGATCCAAGAAAGGTCTGAATACCCTGATCATATAGTCCATGAACACTACTGGGGCATTCGTCAAACCAAAGGGAATGACCTGATACTCAAAGTGACCATACCTAGACCGAAAGGCTGTCTTAGGTATGTCTGCAGGCTTGATCCGAATCTGATGATATCCGGATCTCAGGTCTATCTTGGAGAAGACTCTGGCTCCTCTCAACTGATCCAATAGACCATCAATACGAGGCAGGGGATACTTGTTCTTCACAGTAACCTTATTCAACTGCTTGTAATCCACATACAATCTCATGCTATCGTCCTTCTTCTTCACAAAGATCATCGGTGCTCCCCAAGGCGAGACACTCGGTCTGATGAACTGTTTGGACAGCAGGTTCTCCAACTGCACCTTCCGCTCCCTCAACTCCAGAGGAGCCATACGATAAGGTGCCACAAATATCGGTCCCATACCAGGAACCAAATGAATGGAGAACTCTATCTCTCTTTCTGGTGGTAGCTGAGTAATCTCCTCTGGAAACACATCCACAAACTCGCTCACCACCGGAATCTGTAACAGATCAACACTCGGCTTATCCTCTGTCACACCCAAGAAGATATAGCCCTGTGCTCCCTCCATGATTGCCTTGCGAGCTTGCAAGACTGATAAGAATGAGGCAGAACTCAAACTGGTCCCGTCAGAAGGTACAACAATCCTCTTCTAACAACAGTCTAGCATCACCCCATATTTGGTCATCCAATCCATACCCAGAATCATCTCAAGGGTAGGCATTGTTAGACAGAACAGATCAATAACATAGGCTCTGCCCTCATACAAAAACTGCACGTCCTTGCAGCACGTGCTCACCTTACATCTTTCTCTAGATGCAGTGGTAACCTCCATCGGAGGGGAAAAACTGAGCTTAGGCAATCTGAGCCTATCAACAACCACATCCTGTATGAAAGAATGTGTAGCTCCAGAATCAAACAGTACTCTAACATCACAATCATCGATCAGAACTGTACCTCTGATCAGATCTGGAGCTCTAGCTGCCTCTCTGGCATCTACAGTGTACACCTGTCTGCTGTGGGTGCCGTCATCTCCACTGGAGCAGCCTGTGCCCGACTCTCTGTCTGAGGGCACTCTCTGGATATGTGGCCTGGCTTGCCACATCGGAAACAGATGATCTGGCCTGAAGAACATGCTCCCATGTGTTCCTTCCCACAAGCAGGACACTTGGGGACTGGTCTCTTCCGGGCTGAACCCCTCTTGAATCTGTCAGAGGGAACAGAGACTCTCAACTCCTTGCCCTTCCCCTTTCCGGGTGGGCCAGAACCACTGGGCCTTCTACCCTCCTGTCTGACTGAAGTAGTAGGCTGTCTGCTTCTCTGTCTCCGCAGGATGTCCTCCACTTGGCGACTCTGTCTCACCAAGGTATCCATGTCACGTGACCCACTGCCGGCCACCAACACCTGAACATCCTCCCTAAGTCCCCTCAGGAACTTAGCTGCTAGAATCTCAGCTTCAGGCAAAGGTCTCCTGAAGTGTGCATACTAGGCCAGCTTATTAAACTGGGCCAGATACTTGTCCATTGTCATGCTCCCCTGGAAGAGACTATCAAACTTTGCCTACTTCTGCTCCCGGGCATCTCTGGGAAAATATCTGTCCAGGAAGCAGGCCTCGAACAACTTCCAGGTAATCATCTCTCCCCGGCCTCTCAAAAGCTGAACTGTGGTCTTCCACCACTCATGGGCATCACCCTGAAGCATATAGGTTGCATACAGCAACCTCTGGTGATCGGGGCACTCCATCACCTCGAAGATCTTCTCCAAGGCTTGCAGCCACTTTGCCGCAGCCACTGGATCATAGCCCCTGAGAACACTGGAGGGTCATGCTTCCGGAAGGTAATCAGCATTTTCCCTTTGGCTGCTGTGTCACTCTCAGCCTCTACCTGGGACATCGGGTCCCTTCTCTGGTGGCTTCCACCAATCTGCTGACGACTACCCTCGCCATCATGGGTAGGAGGTGTGGAGGATACTCGGTCATCCCTCCTGAGGTTCTTCACCTCCTCTAGCAGATCATGATTAGCCTTCATCAAGGCTTCGTTCACCTCTCGGGTCGCAGCCATCTCTCGCTGCATCTCCCCCTGGGTCTGTCTGTTAGCAGCCATCTCTTACTGCATATCTACCTGAATCTGTCTATTAGAAGCTAACTCTTGCTGCATAACGGCCAATGCAGCCGCAACTGGATCAGCCTGGGCATTGGTAGCCCTACGGGTGCTTCTAGGTCTCACCATGGCACTACACATGTACATCACACAGTGAGTTGATAAGGCCCACAGTTAATGTACCCAATGCAATGCTCATGTCAAACAACCACAGTCAAGTACCAAATCAATTTCCTTACATAATGTTCTCATCAAGAAACCGCTCTGATACCATTAAATGTAACACCCTGTAGGCCTCCGGTGCGTTATCATTAATAACATCAGTAAAGCGATTAAATCATTATTTAAAAACTCAGCGGAAGCAAAAAAATCGCTTTTCTTGATTCATTATGTATGGAATAAAAACACATCACAGAAAACATAAACACAGACAGATATTTCACACCCCTGCTGATCCAGTTTCTCACACAGTACACATATAGGCAGATAATCAGAAACATTACAAGTATACTCAGGAGGAACATCATATATCATATCAACCTCAGTTCTATACATACATATATACAACAGCCTCACACCACACCGTGGTGATACAAAGGAATATCTGCCCTCACCGAGGGTATACAAAACTGTACATAACTCAGGTATACACACACCAGCCCTTATCAAGGGTACAAAACAGAATCAAAACAAAACTGAGCCTTCAAGCTCCCTCTGCTGCTAACGGCCAAGCAAACAAGTCTCCACTAGGGCCTCCTGCCCTGAGACTGCTCTCCTCTTCTAGAAGAGTCACCTGTAAAGATAAATCCCCAAACGGGGTGAGATACACATCTCAATAAGCTCAGGGTCCTTGGAGGAATCTCCTCCACCCTGGCCCACTCTCCATCATACATACATCAAGCAATCACACGCAAATGGCCCACTGGCCCGGCCCTTTGGCCCTCATAACAATATGAGCAAGTCATCTTGCTCCAAACATGGCGGAGCTACCTCAACGCTTGGCGGATATCATCGACGCCCACATCAGTGTGAGACCGAAAACTCACACCTGTGTCATCCCATTGGGTGCTACCCCTTCGCATGGATGCACGTATATGGTACCTCCGAGAATAGAAGGAGCTACCTCAACTTCTATCCCCTTGGTCTGTAGGAATCATCGATTCCCTGGGATATCATCGACCATGAGCCACCCAAACTAGGAGGAAACCCATCTCCTAGGGAGGTCCATATCTATCTACTGGCCAATAGATCTATCACAATCA
This sequence comes from Glycine tomentella, assembly GCA_007407185.1. Taxonomy (NCBI): domain Eukaryota; kingdom Viridiplantae; phylum Streptophyta; class Magnoliopsida; order Fabales; family Fabaceae; genus Glycine; species Glycine tomentella. The sequence continues at coordinate 17,640 of PYAF01002261.1, forward strand.
TATCACATAGCAAGCACAGATGCATACGCATATCATTATGAGGATGCAACAACCAAATGCATGCATCATGAATATAACCATCACTCCACCCGGAGTGTGGTGTGGCACAAACAAGCGGGAAAATCATCCCCAGGGACCAAGAACTTACCTGGCAAAGCCTCGCTTTGCAATTCTTTCCCTGCTCTGTGGCACCCGCATCGACACCCTTAGTGTCAAGCCCTAATCAAGGCATATGTAGGTTCATATCAAAACTAAACCAACAGGCATTCAATCACAGAACATAGCATATCAGAATTCCCCTATCCTAGGGTTCAATCAATTCAAGCCCTCACTAGGCTTCTCACAGACCATACAAGGTCTACCAAGGTTGAATACCAAGCATCTGAGTCATCCCAGACCCAATGCAAACACATGTCTGAGCACAAGCTCACATCAGCCTCATAATTTAATTATCATAGGAACGGTCTAAACCTCAGCCAAGGCACCGTTCAACTAGCCTCTCAGGCTCTACAGAAACTTGTTCAGAGCGTTGTAGTGATGAAGGATTAGCTTTCATTTTTTGATTCAGTGAATTTTCAATCTTGGCTCTATGGTTTGCATGTGTGGCTGTGTGATGAGTCACTAGTTGATTTTATGACATGCTAGAGCCTTGATTATGTTTGGATTGAGCCTGAGAGGCTAGTTGAACGGTGCCTTGGCTGAGGTTTAGACCGTTCCTGTGATAATTGAATTATGAGGCTGATGTGAGCTTGTGCTCAAACATGTGTTTGCATTGGGTCTGGGATGACTCAGATGCTTGGTATTCAACCTTGGTAGACCTTGTATGGTCTGTGGGAAGCCTAGTGAGGGCTTGACTTGATTGAACCCTAGGATAGGGGAATTCTGATATGCTATGTTCTGTGATTGAATGCTTGTTGGTTTGGTTTTGATATGAACATACATATGCCTTGATTAGCGCTTGACACTGAGGGTGTCGGTGGCGGGTACCACAGAGCAGGGAAAGAACTGCAGAGCGAGGCTTTGCCAAGTAAGTTCTTGGTCCCTGGAGATGATTTCCCGCTTGTTTGTGCCACACCACACTCCGGGTGGAGTGATGGTCATATTCATGACGCATGCATTTGGTTGTTGCATCCTCATAATGATATGTGTATGCATCTGTGCTTGTTATGTGATATGATTATGATAGATCTATTGGCCAGTAGATAGATATGGACCTCCCTAGGAGATGGGTTTCCTCCTAGTTTGGGTGGCTCATGGTCGATGATATCCGCCAGGCGTTGAGGTAGCTCCGCCATATTTGGAGCAAGATGACTTGCTCATATTGTTATGAGGGCCAAAGGGCTGGGCCAGTGGGCCATTTGCGTGTGATTGCCAGATGTATGTATGATGGAGAGTGGGCCAGGGTGGAGGAGATTCCTCCAAGGACCCTAAGCTTACTGAAATGTGTATCTCACCCCGTTTGGGGATTTATCTTTACAGGTTACTCTTCTAGAAGAGGAGAGCAGTCTCAGGGCAGGAGGACCTAGTGGAGACTTGTCTGCTTGGCCGGTGGCAGCAGAGGGAGCTTGAAGGCTCAGTTTTATTTTGATTCTGTTTTGTACCCTTGATAAGGGCTGGTGTGTGTACACCTGAGTTATGTACAGTTCTGTATACCCTCGGTGAGGGCAGATATTCCTTTGTATCACCACGGTGTGGTGTGAGGCTGTTGTATATATGTATGTACAGAACTGATGTTGATATGATATATGATGTTCCTCCTGAGTATACTTGTAATGTTTCTGATTATCTGCCTATATTTGTACTGTGTGAGAAACTGGATCAACAGGGGTGTGAAATATCTGTCTGTGTTTATGTTTTCTGTGATGTGCTTTTATTCCATACATAATGAATCAAGAAAAGCGATTTTGTGCTTCCGATGAGTTTTTAAATAATGATTTAATCGCTTTACTGATGTTATTAATGATAATGCACCGGAGGCATACGGGGTGTTACATTCTGTATCTGTGCTTATTTGTTTTTGTTTATATTCTTGTTTATGTTTGTTAGTTTTCAATGCATAGTAATGTTGCTTGGATAAATCTGGGAATTGGTTTGAATTAGGGCAGTTCAATGTTGTTGTTCTCTGATGATGCTTCTTGTGTTTCTGAGATGGCCTCGAATGCTTAGATAGAATAACATCTTTTGAGAGGTTTTGTTGTGAAATTGTGTTTGAAATCAATTTTACACTTGCTTTGCACTGTGACATCTCAGAACTTTTTTGTTGAGCACATGTCTAGGCATTACATTTTAATATGGTTTATTCTTATTGCCTCATTGTGCTTCAATCAAGGAATCTGTTTTGCTTGCTCTAATACTGGTGTAAGTTATTATTGAATTCAAGTTTAGGATTTCTTGTCTGTTTAACCTTGGATGTTTATGACCATTATCCTGAACTTGAAGTTTCTTGTTCATCAGTCATTTTGGTTCCTTGCTTGTAGTTCAACAGTTGATATGATCTGGAATGCTTGTACATCTTATTGTTCACAATATGATTTCAACTAAATCTGGGAATGACAGCATTGGCCTGAGTATGCACAAACGTGTTGACTGTGTGGCTGTGTGTTCACTCTTTGTTTTGTCTGATGCCTTTTGTACTTGTCTAACTTGTAGCTAGTGTTTAGAATGTTAGATGAATTGTTAAGGCATCCTTGAAGTCAATTCTACCCTGGTATAGTTTATTTTAAATCTAGGAATTCCCATTGTCCACTGAGTAGGCCATGAACTGAGTGTAGATTTGTTGAACATATGGTATCTTGGACTTTGGTTTCTGACTTTTAGGGCAAGCAAGTTGACAAGGGAAAGAAGAAAATGAGTTGAGCCCCCATTAGCACCAGATGCCTTATGGCTGAAGAGTAATGTGGCTATGGCATTTTATTTACTGTTCCAGTGTTTTATTTATGTTTATTTTGGTTTCTGCATTTTAGACTTGTCCTTTGTTTTATTTATCAGTTTTTGTTGATATTTGCATTGAACCTTGGTACATATTTTGAGTAACTATTAGACTGATGTTCCGTGTTATCTTGTGTCCTCAAATAACGCCTACCTATTTTGTTTCTTCACATACCTAGTAGTTAATTATTTGTTGGGGACAACAAATTTTAAATCTGGAAATTGGGGGTATGTGTTAATTGAGGAAATTAATGATGTTGAGAACAAAGGATGTCTGGAATTCTTTTTGGAGTCAAAAATTCTTTTTTTGGATAAGTAACTTACTGTCTAATTCCTAACTTAAACTGTAGGAGTACATATTAGACACTTTTGATAAAAGCATGACCCGTATTTAACAAAGCTGAATCAGTGAAAACTTAATTAAGAATAGGGAAAATTGTGATTAGAACATTTGAGAATTACATTGCATGAATAATGATTGGAATCTGGAATTACTGCATGACTGAGTGATTGTTAGAATGGATATGATGTTTGATTTGGAATCAATAACTCCAGCTTGATACTATAGCCTGTGAGAAAATTGTGCCTATACAGAAAATCTTTCTTTTTAGAGAGTTCTCACAGTAGTAACACTCTAGAACTTGTCCTGTTTCTCGCTGATGCATGCATACATGATGTGATAAAGGCAATTTATTCTTCTAAGCTTGAGCCAAATAGTCTTCCCTAGAAATAATGATCCTTTGCTAGCCCCTTGAGCTTAAGACCTAATTGTTCAAACACCTGATAAAGAATTGTTGTAAACCACTATCATAACCTCACCCTGGTTGAGATTGGAATGCAAATATGATATGTGGATAAAAAGAAAAGTATTCAGGTGAAAAGTGTTAGAAAGAAAAATAAAAAATGGTCTGAAATTAAAAGAGAAAGAAAAAGGGAAAAGCACAAAAATGAAAAGGGAAGTGCAAAAGAAAAAGAAAATGCTAAAAAGAGGTAGTGGAATGAAAATTAGAATGAAAATTCAATTAATGGAAAAGTTAGTGCTATTTCAATCTCAACATTTGCTTAGCCACTTTCCAAATATGTCCACCCTTTAACCAAGCCAAGTTACAACCCTGAAAGCCCTTTTGATCAAGTGTGCATGTGTTATCTTTTCTTAGGAAAAGTGAGAATATGGTCAAGCCTATGACAGTGTTATGGCTGTAGAGATTGAGAGTGATCTTGATTGCACCCTAGACACTTGAGGGATGAGTAAATTTTATCTGGTGAGGGTGTTCAAGCTGGATTATGTTTTGTGATGAAATCGAAAAACATTATTGAAGTTCAATACAAAAGCTCAGTTGTGTATAGCAATTTTGGATTCTATGATTTCTTCTGTGATGTTAGGATTGAATGTCTGTCCTTGATCCCTTGTTCAAGATCTTTGTTATTGCTGAGGACAGCAATGTTCAAATATGGGAATTGTTTGATATATGCCTAGCATATGATGCTTTCCAAGCTCAATTAGATCATTAAATGCATCATTTTATATGATAAATAGCTTCCAATTGGTGTGAATGTAATTTATGAGCTTCAATGAGGTATTTTGGTTTAGATTGACTGTTTAGCAGGTGAATAGCTAAGGAATTATGCAGAGAAGAAGGTCTGGCGCCATCAAGCCTATGTACAGTCAGGAGTACATAGGCTAGTTCTGCATGTTGGCGCCATCAGCGCCAGGGTCGCGCCTGGAGCGTCACCGTCTCTGGACCTTGGCGCCATGAGCGCCGGTCCCACGCCAGGAGCGCCACAGTTTCTTCAGCCAGCACCATGAGCGCCATGTTGGCGCCATTGGCGCCGTTCGTTCTGCATGTTGGCTCCATCAGCACCGGGGCCGCGCCAGGAGCGCCACAGGTCGACAGAGTCTGCATAATGAGGGCAAAATGAAGATTTCACAGGCTACACTATAAATACTCGAAGCCTCAGCATTGGAGAGGATCTTTTGGACGAAATTCATCACTAAAGGAGGAAGAAGAAAGCTTGGGAGTTGATTCTAGGGTTTGGGCTTCCCTCTTCCCTTCCTCTTCTTTCTTGTATATCAGCAAGCATGCTTCTTTTTGTTGTGCCAAGGCCATCCATGTTTAGGTTTGGCTAGTTTTCTTTTGTAGTTAGGCAAACACTCTATGTAAATCTCATTTGGAATGGATTGAATGTTATTGTTCATTAATGCTATGTTAATTCATTACACTTTGCTTGAATGTCTCCATCTCTTTCTTAGACCTGATCAATCTATGTAAGAGTTTAGAGCTAGGGTTCACAATAGGGATATTGCGACTTTAGTCTTGGAACTAAGTGTAGTGACTTGTCTTACATCACCTAGGGATAGGGGTGTAGGCTTGCAATCTTTTCTAGTGTATCACTTAATGCTTAACCTAATAAATGCTACTAAGGGATCAGGGTATTGAAAAGGGTTAAAAGGTTAATGTTACTAAGGGATTAGGGCTTAACCATTATTGAATGAGGATGCATGATTGAGTAGCTAGTGTAGATGAATGTTGCAAACAATCCATGTAAGAATGTCAGGAGCACTGAGTGTGGGTTCTCTAGTTACATTAGTTTACATTTGGTGCAACCATTATCTATTTTGTTCTAATACTTTATGTTTATAATTAGCTTTAATTTCGTTGTACACACACCATACCCATTTCTCTTATCTTTTGTCATCCAATTTTGAGATACAATTTATGATTTAATTGGTCAAACAATCCTCGTGGGACGATAACTCTCTCGTATCACTTTATTACTTGAGCGACCGGTGCACTTGCCGAGTACGCAACACCAAACTAGCATGAAAGCTGTTATTATATGAGAACTCCACCAAAGGTAGGTATCTATCCCACCTAGTACCCTGCTCCAAAGCACAAGCTCTCAACATATCTTCCAGAGTCTGGATAGTCCTCTCTGTTTGACCATCTGTCTGTGGGTGGTAGGTTGTGCTAAGCCTCAACTGGGTCCCAAAAGCCTCCTGAAGAGCACCCCAAAACCTAGAGGTGAACTTCGGATCTCTATCGTTGACAATGCTCTCTGGGACACCATGCAGTCTAATAATCTCTCTGACATATAACTGAGCCAACTTCTCTGCGTGTAGTCAGTCCGAACGGGTAAGAAATGAGAAGACTTAGTCAGCCTATCAACAATCACCCAGATGGAGTCACATCCAGTCTGAGTCCTCGGTAGTCCAACTACGAAATCCATGGAAATGCTATCTCATTTCCACTCAGGAATCTGTAAAGGCTGTAGCAGACCTGACGATCTCTGATGCTTAATCTTCACCTTCTGGCATACCAGACACTTAGCCACATGCTCAGCTATGTCTCTATTCATCCCTGGCCACCAGCAATTCCTCTTCAGGTCCTGATACATCTTGGTGGCACCTGGATGAATGCTAAACTGGCCCTTATGAGCCTCAGATAGAATGACATCCACCAACTCACCCTTAGGCACAACAATGCGATCTTGGTACAACACCAAGTCGTGAGTCTCCCAAGAAACATCCTGCTGACCAATCATGGCCCTCACATCCTCATCCTGCTTCTGGGTCTCTCAGATTCTCCGAATCAAATCATTATCAACCTTGGTCTCTCAACTCAAGGCCACAAACACCCTCTGTCATAGTCAGGTGCATATCTCTGAACTGCTCAATCAACTCACAGTCTAAGATCATCATGCAAGTAGCACTCACATGCTTCCTGCTCAAGGCATCAACAACAACATTCACCTTGCTTGGATGATACCTCAACTCAAAGTCCTAATTTTTGAGGAACTCCATTCACCGTCTCTGTCTCATATTCAGCTCCTTCTGGTCAAAGAGATACTTGAGACTCTTGTGGTCATTGAACACCACCAATTTGGCACCATACAGGTAGTGCCTCCAAATCTTTAGAGCAAAGACAATAGCTGCAAGCACTAAATCATGCGTAGGATAAGCCTCCTCGTGAGGCTTCAGTTGTCTGGAAGCATAAGCAACAACCTTCTTGTCCTAAATCAATACACATCCAAGCCCCCGCTTGGAAGCATCACAGTACACCTCAAAGCTTCCCTCAGGCTCAGGAAGGGTCAACACTGGGGCTGTAGTTAACCTTTCCTTCAACTCCTGGAAACACTGCTCACACTCATGGGTCCAAACAAACGAAACTCCCTTAGTGTTCAACTTGAGAGAAGCTTTCTTAGTATCCTCCACAAGATGCTGGACTTGATTTGTGGTGTTCTGAAGCTGCCAAGTTTTGTTTTGAAACACCTCAATGTTCCTAGATTTCCAGATAAGCCAAGATGTAATTGCAAACACCACTCCTGCAGGGCCAATAGCATGTTTTTTTTACCAAGAAGGAGCATCCACCAAGGGATCATTGTAACACCCTCACATTTTCATATATATGAAATTTCTTTAAATATGCATTCTTGAATAAAAGGACAAAAATACCCTTGAACATTTTGAAAAAGACACCTATGTCCCTTTTGAAAATGACATAAATATCCTTGGACAATTTCAAGAATGACAGTTAGGTCCCTAAGGCAATAAATGACCAAAATACCCCTGGATATTTTATTAATGACCAAATTGCCCTAGGAAGTCCAGTAAAGACATTTTAAGGAAAAAATGTTATAAATATCCTTAGATGTTTTGGAATGACCAAAGATACCCTTAGAGTGACAATTACAGAGAGATTCTGAACATTTTTTGAAAATGACGATTTTGCCCCTAGAGTGAGTAGTAAAATTACCAAAATACCCTTAGGTCAAAAATGACCAAAATGACTTCAAAAATTTGTGGGAACTTGAATATAGGATAAAATACTTTTAGATAACCAAGTATCAGCAAGGTGGGAGGCAGAAAACCCTAACATAGAATTTTTACAGATTTTGGAAGATAGGTTGAAAAGAGCTTAATCTAGACAACCTCAGGTATCAGAAAAGTATAAGAAAAAGGATAGACATAATCTATGGAGTTTTCTCTTAATTATGGGAGGAATAGGATCCTTAATGAGTTAGTTTATTAATGTTACTAAATAAAAGCAAATTGGACCAATAAGAACTTAGAATTTTGTTATTACATGTAATAAAAGGAAAAATTGTTGATTTGGTTATCTAAGATCAAGCCTTGGTCGTGTGATACACAATCAAGGGGGAAAAGCCTTAGGAACATTTAAGAATAGACACATGGAGAGTTAAGAAGCCTAGCCATTTCCATTGGTCCATGTGTAAAGAAAGTAATTAATGCTTAAAAAGATATTTGAAGCTAATTTTATGTTGTCTCCTTTGGCAAAATACGTAGATATCTAGGGACATTATTTCCACAATCCCAACGGTTAAAACTTAGATATGTAAGATAGGAATATACCCTTAAAATGTGAAAAAGATCCAACGGTTAACAAATTCAGAATGAATATTTCTATAACACGGATTTTGGGCAGAGATTTTTATGACTAAGCCTAAACTATTCCACAAATGAGAAGGAAAACAAATGGAATACATCTTAGCCTAGCTAGTCCACGTGCAACACAAGAAAACAAGAGAAAAGTGTAGAAATCTCATGAATCAAGACACTTGTAGGGTAAGGAATTGATAGCCAATAAAAAGAATCCAACTAAAAGCAAAACAATCATGACTTTGATGCAACAAAAATCTACAACACCTAAGCTTAAAGCAACCACACGGATTGCACTCCAAATTGCCTAGTATACATGCAAAAGAAGACAGCCAAGGAAGAGTATGGAGTTTTCATGAATCAAGACACTTGGAAGCTAAGAATTGGATGGCCAATGAAATGGAAACAAGTAGAAAGGAAGCCTAGATTTTTGTAGGAAAAGATCAAGCTAAAATACACTATAAAAAGGGGGGAGAAACCGAAATGAGGGGCTGCCCTAAAGGGATTCAGCCGCGCCAAAACATGGTCCCTTTCCATTTCATTTCTTAAAATCCTACCATTTACATAGAACAAATCCAAGATCAATCACCTTCCATTCTCACGTATAGCACTAGAAATCTAGGAGAAAGAATCATTCAATTACAAAGGAAACAAGCTGTCCACAAATCATTAGGAGAAAGGGGCTATCCAAAAGCTTAGGAAAATAAGGTATAGGAAGTTTATGATGAGCTAGGTTTGAATATTTATTCTTGTTTGATTTCATTAAGCTTTGTAGATTAGGTGTTTGTTGAAATGTCTCAAAGAACTTGAATGGTTATTTGATTAAGTAACTTGATTTTAATATTAACAATTGATTATCGGATGAATAACTTGAATTAAATTTAATAAAGGAAAGTAAGAAGTGACCGAAAATTAGTGGTAGTATGGTTATCTTGAAAAAAAATAGTTGTTTGAAATTATAGTTGGTTAATAGACTATGTTGTTACAACTTTGATGATGGGCTGAAATTACCTTAAGAATATATATTTAATTTGATGAAATATGTTAGAATTATGTTGAACTTTATAAAGATTAATGTTTAAAGTAGCATTCCTTAAGAATTCCATGATTTCAAGTTGCACATCATGTGTTTGATAATTTGTCACAATGAAGAATATATGTTTCAAAGTTGTTGGTTTGAATCTTTATTGTTGGGATTGAATTATATTTGCAT
>PYAF01002261.1:39951-65752 GCA_007407185.1 Glycine tomentella
ATCGGTTTGCTGCAAAATGAAATAAATTTTAATTTATTTGAAAGAACTACAGTATCCATGTGTGCTCAAACAATTGTGGGATCACAAGATATAACTTATATACCTTCCAGTTCTCAGCATCAAATGCTTAAGAAATCCTTGTGCGAATGAACATTATAGGGAGAAAAACCAAGTGGTGGATCTCTCCAACATTCTTGGACAGCTGCCAGTACCTATTAAGATTTTCAACTCAAAACCAAAACAAATGGAAAGTGATTGAATAAGGTTCCAAGATATGATAGGCAATGAAATAAAACTATACCTTGCAAAATTGTTGCACTGAATAAAGTTGTACACACCTTATTAGCAGGATGAGATTACAGTAAGCAGTTGTCAACATTTAGAGTATAAAAGAAACCCAGAGAATGCAAACCCAGCGCATAATTTTCATTAGCATCATCATCAATGAGTCTGTCTTGTAGTCATTCTTTAGGCAACCATCTTTGGGACCAAAAGAGAATTGCATCTGCATACACACAAAACACAAGTCATTTATTCACCTCCTGAGGCCAATATCTGATTAAAAAAGAAATAGCAGAGACAACAATGACTATTGACTAACCTTATTCCTGTAATGAAACTGAATATGACAAGGAACAATGGGCTTCATAACAACGTGCAGTTGGAGATGTTGGATAGAAAAGAATTGCAATTTTGAAAAATATGATAAGTTTGTACACATAATAATTTCACAATTTTGAACGTTAACAAAATTAGCTACTGGTATATATTTTAATAATCAATCATAGTTTAGAGGATAAGCAGAAGCAACATACCTATATGCAATCTAGATTACATAAGGAACCTAACTATATAACTAGATTATATAGGAGAACTTACTAGTAGATTTCACATTTAAAAACCTGACAGAGGCATGATAAAACAAATAATATTCCTCTAGCATGCAGAATCTGACATCCACAACCCTTCTAATTCTCAGATTCAAGCAAATGGAAAGTTTCAAATTTAGCAATACACCATGATGAACAACAGCAATTAAACCAAGCTAAGCAAAGTTTCAAGCATCCCAAACAGTGCAAAAAGGGCATGATTAAAGTCCAAGACATTTCATCCATAAAAAAGAAAAGAGAAAACACAATTAGTATTCTTCCAAAAGACAAAAAGGCATGCCCTTGTTGAATTCCCAACATGGTTTCATATAAAGCAAAGATTTTTCATGTTTCCACAGAACCCCAGTTGCCCAAAACAACCAAAATAAAAATAAACAAGAGAGAGAGAGAGAGAGAGAGAGACTAGTTTAAGAGTAGAGTGGAGAGTGGAAGAAGAGCCTCATTGTTTGGAAACTGCTGAACAACACCAGTTGTAGTCCGAGACATTGACACTTTTAAGACCTTCCCATACTGTCGCCTTCGCTCACGAACTTGCCGCCGATTAGGATTCATATCGTGGAGGATTAGAAGGTGTTGGGGATTGAGGAGCAGTTCGCGCAGATGGGGGTTGGTGTGGGGCAGAAGCAGCAGCAGGATGAGGGTCTCTTCCCCGCCTCGGCCATCGGTTCCCGCGAGTCTCTCCGCCGTGGGTGTGCTGATTGGGCCGACCACGGTGGTTGCTGGGGAGACGAGACTGTCAAAGGTGTCTGAGATAAGCAAAGAAGAAAACGAAGAGGGAGAGGAAGAGGCACGAGAAGATGAGGAAGGAGGTTCTGCAAGGTCCCGCGCGTTTCATTTGATTGTAGTGTAGGGCACGCTCATTTTCCCTAATTTAATTTTAAATCTACTGCTACAAACAATGACGGTTTTAAAAATAACCGACTTCGTTTAGTAATACCATAATTTCAAAAATGCCACCGTGTAGCATACTAAGACGGTTTCCGTAATACCCGTCGTTGTTTTCAACCTCATATTTATGATAATGCCACCGCGTAGCATACTATGACGGTTTTCATATAACCGTCGTCGTATGTGTGTCGTGAAAGACTTTATTTGTAGTAGTGTGATTTTCGTGATGTCTGTGGTCATTGGATTGAGGGTAGCTGCGGCTTTACTACTTATGTTCATGTTGAGCTTCTAGCTATTAGTACATGCCTCTCTTTAGCCAGCATCTAGGTTTTAATTCTGTCATCTGAGTTCGACTCACTCTCATAAGGAAGGTATCCACCCTTATCCACCGCTAATATTACACCCAAATTGTTTATTGTGTCAAATTGTAAAACATGCTTTAATTTCAAAAACATCACTCGCTTAAAAATATGAAAATGTTTTCTGAAAACAAATATTTGACAAGAAAAACAATCCCTTTAGTTTATACAAACATTAACTAGTTATATAAAAAAAATATTTTGTGCATTTCACGTACTAAAATATTAGTTGTAAAACATATATACCTTAATTAATTAAAAAAAAACTTCAATCTTTTTAAAATTCGACAACCAAAAACAATCTCTTTATTTCCTGGAATGTGTTTTTAAAATACGTGTGCATGAAAAGATAACACCATAAATAAATGAAAGATAAAATAATTTATACAGGTAATTAAAAATCCATTCAAGTAATAGAAGTATCGAGGTATATTCACATTCTTTCACTCACTCCGCAAACTTAGCCTAGTTTTACTCCTTTTAACTCTAGAATTAAAATAGCACACATGAGTAACGGAACTTGAATCAATAGTTGATTTAGTCAGCCAACACACAGGTGTTGTGAACGAGATTGTAATGTTTCCTGTATTTTCTCTACACATTTTTTGCGCATGTATTTACTATTTATGCATACGTCGAATGCGCTAGTTTGCTTGAACGGGTGAATTTTATCTGCAGCGTGTAAGTGCAACAATTTTGAGATTAAATTTCACTTTGATTATTTTTTTCCCATAATGACCTTTTTTCTTACGTGGCAGCACATATGTGCAACGTCAGTTATTTAAGGTGGAGATGAGGACCATAGGATTGTTAATTCATGATGACTTTGTATTGTGTGATTTGGAATTCTTCTAATATTTTTGGGAGCTTGACCCTGAGGTGTAGTGATATGACCAAACCATGGTTACCTCAACTACACATGGTTAAGGTGAGGACACCATACCCTTTAAAAGGCACAGTTTGGAGCAACATTTTTCCCACCAAATCGTTCTTCTCCATTTTGCACTTTCATTGTTATTGTAACCATTCTTTGTTTCACGTTATTTGCACTTCTGGCCTCTAGCTCAAAATTCCGGTTCTTATATAGTATGTCATTCTTCAATACATTTTTTTTTGTGTATTTTATATATATATATATATATATATATATATATATATATATTATAATCATGGTGATCATGGCCTGTTGGCTTGATCATGAACCATGCAATGGAGTTCTAGTTTAGCGTTTGATTTCCAATTTCAATATAATCATGATGGAAAATATCATTTTATTTCAAAATGAATTGATCTGGGAAAGAAATTAAAACATGTTTGAGTTGCCGATCATTGTGCGGTGGCATACAGTCCTAAACTGCAAAAAAAAACACTCTTTTGATCCTTTTGAAATGTCTTTCTAAGTATTGCTAACTATAATTAAGTGCTAAATATAAACTCTAGAACACAAAAAAAAAAAAAAATCAATTTTACTATAAAGAATGACTTTTAACATTATTACCATATATGTTTATCGTATAATTTTAAAAAAATTACTGGTTAATTGTTTAATTATTAGATATAGAAAAAGATGCCGACAAGTGGCAACGCTGGAGACGGGAATGGGCTGGCAAAGATTCAAGTTGGTGACGATGAAGAAGGTCGTCCAACGGTGAAGGCTCAAACCATTGATGAGCTTCACTCTTTGCAGAAGAAGAAATCTGCACCTTCCACTCCCAAGGGCTCTCAGCCTACGTCTACCAGTGTCTTTACCGAGGAAAAACGCAACAAACAGCAGCTTGAGTCCATCAGGTAATGTTTTATACTATTTCATTTCATTACGTTTTGGAGGAAGAATTTTGTATTTACGTGACCAAAAGTTTTACGTAGTTCTTTTCACTGTTAAAAATTATGAGTTTCTATCTCATGTCCACGCCATATTTTCAGGTTATAGCAATTTATTTTTCGCTCATAACGATATTATTAGCATGTGCTGGTAATATATAACAAAACACTTTGACTTCACAAAACCTACCAAGTTTTCGGGAGAAAATTATGGGAAGATAACAAAACGTGGAACCAGGGTTTAACTTTTAATTATATTATATACTATACATTTTTAACTTTTTAATATGTTATTTTTTAGCTTTTAAAAAAATGCTTCTTTTTTTTTTTTAATTGCATCTTAAGTTCATCCTCTTTATCATCCGCTTGTCTGAAATGACCTAATCCAATAGAAAAATCTCAATTTATTGAACCTTTCAATATAACAAATAGAAAAGTCTCAAGGACGTACACCTTTCTTAAAAAAAAAATTGCTAAAGAGAATTATCACCTTTCTTTCCTTTTTCAATTTCTAGCTCTCTATTCCTTTTACATTTGACTTGACTTCTTTAGGGGAAAAAAATGGTTAATCTTCTCAGCTTGAAAGCGTAATGACGGATCCAAGGAGCGCCTTGACCCTCTTCCCTCGGAATCCTAAGAAAAATAAATAAATTAAAAAGATACTAATAAAAAAATATATTTTTGAGTTGATGCTTAATCTTTTTTAGTAAAAAATCATATATATATATATATATAATTTTATACATAAAATTAATAATTTAAATATTTTTATTAAATTTATTAATATTTATTAAATAATTATTCATCAAAAGTTAGGTATTTAAATAATCCGTCCTCCCTGCTCAAAAGTATTGAAATTTCTAACAAAAAAAAAATCATTCAGATTATATAGTTTATTTTTTTCCTTTCTGGTATTCTTTTTTTAGTATATTAACTGCATACTTTTTTATGTACTATATTATCAGCACACTGAAATTCTTTCAACTATAGTTTTCCCAGAAAACTCTTAACAAAATTACTTCTGACTTCTGATATAAAATTTTAAACAGAAATATTGAATGATTAATCACAAACAAGCGATAGTAGTAATTTATAATCAAAATTGAAGGTAAAAAAAAAACATAGTTTTAATCAGCACATTATATTAATTTGTTGAAATTAACGTGTACATGCAGTGCATCTTTGGCGTCACTAACAAGAGAAAGTGGACCAAAGGTAGTGAAAGGGGATCCAGCAGCTAGGAAATACGAAGCCTCAAGGGTTGAACACGTGCCGCACCAAATTCTCACACCCACCATTGCTGTCAGTGACAGTGCCTTGAAGTTCACACATGTTCTCTATAACCTCTCCCCTGCAGGTTTTATTTTCTTTTATTCATTTATATATAGTATATTTTCATAAATTAAAATAGAGGATTAGGGTTAAAATAATCCTATATAAGTTGTTTCAAATACTATAAATATTTATGTTCGGAGATAAAGTCAAATAAAATTATACATAAATTTCTCTAGACGGAGTCTTAAGGATTTTCCCTTTAGAGAATAAGGTTTTTGTTTTTTATTTTATTTTAAATTATAAAAATGTTATCTTTTTTATTTTATTTTTTAATTTTAAAAAATTGTATAAAAATTATGAAAAATAAAACATTATTTTCACTATTTTCTATATAAAATTTTTAAAAATAAGAAACAAAATATAAATAAAGGAACATTTGATAACTAAAAGTGAAACTGAAAATCGAAAATAAAATGACCCTTAAAGCTTCTCATAAGACAAGTTTCCTTCATACACGTCACTACCACGTGTTAATGTGAACATATTGATCATACAGTCATACTCATACAGATTGGCAGTACGTATTACATCATTTTGTACTTCTGATGTCCGAAAATGAGTTCAGCCTCACATTCTCACATATATCTTATATTTGAAAAGAATTAGTCAAGGTCCTCAGGAATGGCAATGGCATGTTAATGATGCTACTAATTAAAAATTATGAGTTGAATAATCTAAATTAGTTTTACGCAGTAGAAGTTTATGGCCGACAATATATATATATATATATATATATATATATATATATATATAAGAATATAATATAAAACATGAATTCTACAGATTCTGAGTATTGGATATGTGAGAAAATCCTATGTATAATACTATATAATAAGATTAATAGTGTTGATATTTTTTTTCGTATTTGCTACAGAACTTTATGAACAAGCGATCAAGTATGAGAAAGGATCGTTCATCACTTCCACTGGGGCATTGGCTACGCTTTCTGGGGCCAAGACGGGTCGGTGTCCCAGAGACAAGCGTGTGGTGAAGGATGAGGTCACAGATAATGAACTTTGGTGGGGAAAGTGAGTATCTTTCGTCACATCATATATCATATATGGTATTGGGACTTTATTAATTCTATGTTAAGAGAAATTTGATTATATTAAATAATTTTTACAAAAATAATGTGTAAAACACCTTGTATGTTATTGGACACCTAACTAGTGGCGATCCTTAATCTGGATTAATGACATATTAATAGTCTCAGGTTCCAGGTTCAATTTCAAAACCAAACCAACAAGACACCTAGCTTGTGAAATAAAAGAAATAAGTATAAGTTATATGATTCGATAGAAAAAGGAAAAAAAAAAAAGATAACTTATAAGGTACTATCCAAATGCCATTGCTCATATATTTAACGATTTAAAATATAATTAATCTTTGTATTTCTTTTACCTTTCTCTCTTTTGTTCCCATTTAACGCTCAAAATATTGTTTCATTGAAGGGGTTCCCCTAACATCGAGATGGACGAGCACAGTTTCATGGTGAATAGAGAAAGAGCCGTTGATTATTTGAACTCTTTGGACAAGGTCATTTCTCTTCTCTTTACATGTATAAATTATGTATAAAAAAGAAAATCAACTATGAGTGCAAACGATGGCTTTGGTCGTTGGTCGTTTGCTCTGATTTTGTGGGTTTTTCTAATCTTTTAAAAGGTGGTGACAAGGAAAAGAACATGTTGTCATTTATTAAAATGGGCAAGTTAAATGTTTTTTAATCAATTATGACTTTTAAACATCTCTAATTTTACACTTTTTTTTATCATATTTACTTCATACTTTTTTTTTTGTTTTACCTTTTAATCAATTATGACCTTGAAAAATCAATCATATTTCTAGTAGGTTGAGTGTATCTCACAACCAATTAATCATGGTATACATGTCATTTACTTGTTTTCCCTGCCAATTCATAATAGATAATATTTCACAAAATGAAAATAAAGTTGTTATAATCATCTCTGGAATTACTATCTGTGGAATTTCTTTGTGATGCATTAGAGTTTTTTACCAATTTCTTTGTGTCTTTTGGTATAGTTGATATATATCCCATTTCGTATGTATTATACATACAAATTAAAAATATCTTATCTAAGTATGGATGGTAATCGGTAGTATTCTAAAAATATATATGTATTCCTAATTTTTCCAGGTCTTTGTGAATGACCAATTCTTGAACTGGGACCCAGAGAACAAAATCAAAGTTAGGATTGTCTCTGCCAGAGCTTACCATTCCTTGTTTATGCACAACATGTAAGTATAAGCAAAAGAATAATTTAACATCTCACCGACATTTTTATTTTATATTTTAGTTTTCCAAACCACAAGCCAATATTAAATAAAGATAAAAAAATGTATCTGCTGGAATTATGTTTTTCTTGTTTTAATACTAAAAAACCAAGTTGTATAAGGTGTATAAGTACAAATATAAGTGAATAACATTTTAAGTATCTTATAATAGTCCTAATTTAATCATCTGAATGTCAATTGAACATGTTCATCCCTTCTAAGTGGATGAAATAGGTCTCCAGAAAAAAAAATAATGGAGTGAATACGCAAATGTGTATACAAAAACTTGTTGTAAATTGTTGTAAATTTCTTGATATTTAACCTTGATTCCCATTGATAAAAAAAAAAGTTGTACAAATGGCTAAATGGATACGTGACATGCAGGTGCATTCGACCAACTACCGAAGAGCTTGAGAATTTTGGCACACCAGACTTCACCATTTATAATGCCGGACAGTTTCCTTGCAATCGTTATACGCACTACATGACATCTTCTACTAGCATTGATCTTAGTCTTGCAAGGAAGGAAATGGTGATCCTTGGGACACAGTATGCAGGGGAAATGAAGAAGGGTCTCTTTAGTGTCATGCACTATCTCATGCCCAAGAGGGAAATCCTCTCCCTACACTCTGGCTGCAACATGGGCAAAGGTGGAGATGTTGCTCTCTTTTTTGGACTCTCGGGTATGATTTTAATGGATTATTAGAGAAATGTTAGTAGCTTATTTCGGTTAAATAAAACTCATGTAATTCTTTTTAAATAAAAAATGGGTTTTGATTATAACAAAACTCCCAAGAAATTTACTCAATAATAATAATGTTTAATTAATTTTAATATTGTTAGTAGATTTCTATTAAGTCAAATGGATTGCCATGTAAATTTAAAATTTATTTTTATAATGATTACATTAACTATTAAAATAGTCAACAATATTCAATTGTATGACAGTTGATTACATTGTAAAAATATTTATACAATGAATGCATTTCATTTAAATTCATAATAATAAAGAGTTTAATTTTTATATATTATTAGTATTGTTAACCAATTAAAAAGTATTTTAAAATGTGATTTTTAAAATAAAAGTAACAATTTTATTATATATGATAATTTATGTTTAGATCAAAATATAAATAAAAAATATTAAATGTGATTAGAAGAAGAGTGTTGCATTTGCTAGCATAGTTCTTGCATCAAACGGGTCCATCGGAATGTGGCTTGGGACAGGTTACTTCTCTTCTTACTCCCTCCGTGTGGCCATACTTAAGTGCACGTGTTATAAAATATTCTTAGGCATGGATTTGATTTATGGATTGTATCCTCTTCCATTTTTCTATAAATATTCATATTAGGTACTGGAAAGACCACTCTGTCCACGGATCAGAATAGGTATTTAATTGGAGATGATGAACATTGTTGGAGTGAGAGTGGTGTCTCAAACATTGAAGGTGGTTGCTATGCCAAATGCATTGATCTCTCAAGGGAGAATGAACCTGATATCTGGAACGCCATCAAATTTGGGACAGGTATAACCCTATCAACCTTAGCCTACTTTAACATCTCTTTATCTTTGACTTCATGCATTTTGACACATATTTTATTCACTTGGATGTCAGTCTTGGAGAATGTTGTTTTTGATGAGCATTTTCGGGAAGTTGATTACACTGACAAATCAGTTACAGGTAAGTAATGACTTGGTTTATATATAAGGACTTAGTTGTGACTTGATCATACCAAATTAATGGTTGACTTTAATGTATGCTTGCAAGATGTGTCCATGAGTCATGACACTAATCCATTATCTGAGGTCAACTCCTACAAATAAACGAGGCTGATTAGGATGGAATTTAACAAGTCACCTTTGAATATTATTCAGACTATAAACATTAAGGTGGATTGAATTACAGGAATTTGTGGGGGGATAATAACTTCTTATAAATCTTATACTAATTAGAAATTAATTACAATAGACCTTGTTGATAAAATATAATAATGTTGTTTCCTTGTTGCAGAAAATACTCGTGCAGCTTATCCAATTGACTACATTCCAAATGTGAAGTTACCATGTGTTGGTCCTCACCCTAAGAATGTGATCCTTTTGGCATGTGATGCATTTGGTGTGCTTCCACCTGTGAGTAAGCTAAGTCTGTCGCAGACCATGTACCATTTCATCAGTGGATACACAGCTTTGGTATTGTCTGAGTAACTTATAACTCAATCTTGGCTAATATTGCTTCCTCTTTATATCTCTCCAATGAGTTCTTTATTTATGATGATTAAGGTGGCTGGCACAGAAGAGGGCATAAAGGAACCACAGGCAACATTTTCAGCTTGTTTTGGGGCAGCCTTTATAATGCTACACCCTACAAAGTATGCAGCCATGCTTGCTGAAAAGATGCAGAATCATGGTGCTACTGGATGGCTTGTTAACACAGGATGGTCTGGTGGAAGGTAACCGTTTAGTAGTAATAATAATTATAATTAAAAAAGAAGTGCTAGCACTCTTTTCAAACACATTTTTCACATTGTTTTCAAAAACACCTTTTTCTATTGGTTGAAAATTCAGATAGGATCCACTAATTTAAGAATGGAGAATGAGAACCACATTTTTAGTAGGTCCTAAATGAATTTCAACCAACAGAAGAGAAATTGTTAGATAAAGAACATTGAAAAAGAGTTATTAATACAATAATTCATACAATAGTTGATACAACAACAGTTTTTAATTTATCTCTGTATCACATTACTCATTACTTCTCATACTTCTTTCTCTGTTCTCTCTCGTAAAATTTGTCATACAATTTCTTGTACAGATAACATTCTCTATAGAAAAGTGTAGCTAAAATATATTTTTTTCTCTTCAAATATCTAAAACCAACTTTGTTCTTGCTTGTGAAAAACTGCAGCTATGGTTGTGGAAGTCGTATTAAACTATCTTATACAAGAAAAATTATTGATGCTATTCACTCTGGAAGCCTCTTGGATGTTGAGTACAAGAAGACTGAGATTTTTGGACTTGAGATCCCCACTGAAGTGGAGGGAGTCCCCTCGGAAATTCTAGAACCTGAGAACACGGTTAGTGGTCCTACAACTCTCATTTTCAATCATTACAACTATTTTTTTTCCACTTTCAAAGTCTTTTAACATAAGTTGGAAATTTTGTTTGATTGCAGTGGTCAGACAAACAAGCCTACAAGGAGAAACTGTTGAAGCTGGCTAGATTGTTCAAGAACAATTTTGAAACATTCATCAATGGAGAGAACAACCAAGTGACAAAGGAGATTCTTGCTGCTGGACCAATCATTGATGATGCTTAATTAGGAAATCAGACCCCCCCTCCCCCCGTTACTTTCTGCTAATTTCTATTGGTTTTGCATTCTTTGGTTACTTGGATTTGAAAGAAAGACGATATTTAAGTACAAGATTGTCATCATGCCTTGAAACAAAGAAGTCTTGGAAGTCTTTTTATTGCACCTTGCATATCAAGTCTTGTCTTGTTCTGTTTGTTTCCTTTTTTCTTTTGAAGAGAAGTTACCTGGGAGATGAAATTACCAAGGCATGTTATAAAACCTGAGGTTGTTTGAAAGATGATTATTATACTTGAAAGCACTACATAAATTCGTACAAGTGTATGTAGCTTTCCAAAATAAAATCACCTATCAATATTTCCTTTAGACATTGACTATGAATTAAAATTTAAAGCATTCCATACAGTTTTTCTTGCTTCCTCTATTCACTTGCAGCTTGTTTCGATATCATGGCCATACCTTATTCTATTATTCGAGAAGATAATATCAACCTCTTTGATACTAATACTAGAACTATTAACCGAATTTTAATAATATTTTACAAACAAGAAGCTGTAATGATTGATCCTTGCATGTGTATTGCAATACATTATTAGGGGTTAGGGGTTAGGGAGATGTAGGTTCAAAGTTTTAAAGTTTCGGTTTATGGCTTATAGGGTTATCGGGCTTAAGGATTTAGTAATTAGGACTGCACAGATTTAGAGATTATGGGTTTGAAGAATATATTCAAGCAACCCTATCACATTGTAGAACGTCTTACTTACAATTAGAGACCCCAGAAACATTATTTATCTCCGTTGAAACAAATGCAAAGCATTGCCAAGACCAAGAACTCAAATACCAATGGGTTAATCTTTTAGATTATTGACAAGTGTACCAATATCGCATGTTACATATTTTATAAAAGATATCATCTTTATAGGGATTTAAGTTATTCGATGTCTCCAGATAAAAGTAGATAGTTCTATAATTATGTACAACAAATTTAATCGAAATTTCATGGGTTTAACGGAAATAACGAAAATAGAGGGTCGAAAATATGAAAAATTACAAAAACAAGTAAAATGAATTTAAATAATTTAAGAGAAACATAGGATTGGATTTCATCGTTCATACCCTTAGCATCCAAATAATATTAATACATATGAATCATTTTCTAACATCATTGATACACACATTAAATTACCCCGAATCGATTTCTCGCATTCGAGAATTCTAAGAATATTTACCAAATATCGATTCCTCGCATATGAAATAAATATCCCAACATTACAATCATAATCTCGTGCTATTTGCAATAAAAATGTTATGCTTTATTCCTAACAACGTAACGTAAAGAGTAAATTCATGCAGTTCAAATTCTAAGAGTGCTTTTGAGTCAAACTTAAAATCCAATTTCATGAAACTAGTGATCAAATAGAATCAAGCATTATGAACATAATGAAATCACCTGTAATGAGTAGAAAAAATTAACACACACACACACACATATAATCAAAAGATATACATAAGGGTACGAAGAATACAATCCTTCAGAGAAACTAGCTGATCATTGTGTAGAGAACAAAATCAACAGAAGAAATGATGAAGGATGTGATTCACGGTCACTTCTCCGCAATTCCAGCTCCACTTTTCTCTCTTCTCTCTACTTGGTTCATGCATCTTCCTCTGGTTTATGCTTTTTCTCTGGTTCTTGCTTCCTTTCTTCATCTTTTTGCATGGCTATTAAATGAAATGATGCAAGAAGTGCCAGACCAACTCGCACAAGTGAGCTGGTTCCTTTAAGATGAAGTTATGTCACTCGCCCTGGTAAGTGATTGCTAGCCTAGACAAGTTGGTTCCTTCAAGCTGAAGTAATCTCACTAGCTCAGGTGAGTTGATCGCTAGCCTGGGCGAGTGACACTCTAAAATTATTCAAAAATGACCTTTTTATCCTTCATCTTAGCTTGGTTTCTGGATCCAACAAATAACCATCAGAACAAGATAAATGCATGGATGAATATTTCATATTTAAACAACAATATTTATAAATGTTCAAAATATAAAATAACTAGAATTAAGGGAAGTTTATTAGAAAACTGAAAATACAACACTTCAAATAACCAAGAGGGGGGTGAATTGGTTAAGACTACTTTTAAAAACTTTTCTTGAAAACAATTTACAGAATTTAAAACTTGGATCGTATCACTCAATCACACTTGATCAAAAACAAATTTTTCTTTCAATCTAATATCACCTTGAAATGCATGTAATGACTGAAATGTTTCTTATTGATTGTATATTGATTTCCAAACAATAGTAATGAAAGATATACATATAAAGAAAAAATCACATAACAATTTATACTGGTTCACCTCACAAACATGGAGGCTACATCCAGTGTCTTCCAACCAACACTAGGGTTAGAGTTTTTACTATATCAAATTATTCTTGTACAAGCACAGCAAGTGACAATCTCTATCAACACTAGACAAAGATCCTGAATTCTAAAACACTATTAGAATACAAGTTACAAAGATCTTGAGAAACCTACTCAAATCTTCAAACCTAGAGAACCCTTCTCTAGAATGCTTTACAAGGAATCAATTTGAAATATTACAACACAACAAAACAAACTCTTAGAAAATCTAAAAAGAATGATTCAAGATAAACACTATCTGTGATCCTTCATGTATGAATGAATGAAAACGAAATGAGATTACCACACAATCCAGGTAGTATGAATTCTATTGCTCAGAATCAATATCTTGAAAACTTCTTTTCTTTAGCACATCGTCTAAAAAAAAAAAAAACCTCAGAAATCTTGATCTTTACAAGATGTGTTACTCAAAAGGAAATCAGTTTCTTGAACATTTAGAAAGCTTGTTTCTTTTTGGTAACTCACTCAAGGTGTATTGAATAATTCGCACAAGTTCTATTTATAAAGAACTAACTTACAAAGGCTTTAAAAAAACTGATTTAACTTACAATAATCGATTAATCAACTAGTGTAATCAATCCTTATTTGCCATATGTAATCGATTAAAATAACTGAATAATCGATTAAATTGTTCCTCAACAATCTGGAAAAAGATTACGAACAGAATAATCGATTATTTCGCAATGTAATCGATTAAAGCAGAAAAGCAGAGTTTTCTAAAAAGCCTATGTAATCGATTACGATAAATGGTAATCGATTAAAGCAGACATGTATGGTTTTCCAAAATACACTATATAATCGATTAACTCAATCTTGTAGTCGATTAAAGTGTTTTTCATGGCTTTTCCAGATTTAGAACAAGAGCATTTAATCGATTAAAACACTGTGTAATCGATTAAAACAATAAGTTTTCATTTTCCAAAAACATAGCTATGAGAATCTGTTTTCTTTTGAAATCATTTAGTAGCTTTCAAGTTTTGATCACACCTATGTATGCAAGTTCAATGAGACATGCAAATAGCAATGCAAGGTACTTGAATCAAACTTAAACAAATTGCACATGTCTTCATACTTGATTAGGCATGATAAAGCAAAAATATCTTTAAGCTAATTGTAACACCTCGTTTTACTATCTTGTATTTTATTGATTTTGAATGGAATTTCTTTTCCACTTGCTTTAGAATTATCTTAGTTATAAATTTCACGGAAAATTCTTTTCTTCTTGCTTAGAATAATTCAAAAGAAAGGTACTAATCATCAATATTGTAACCGTGTTCGTTCGAAGTCCATAATAATTAAATTCAATCCATAATAAAGTCCATAATACAGTCCAAACTAATAAAATACAGACCATTTCTTAGTTCTATTACATAATACATATCACCAAAACAAATATCATAATTATTACAAAATATCTACATCAAAATAGCTTTCCAACATCTTCCATAAAATCCATCTGCTTGCTATGCTTTTACCGTTCCTCTGCTCGCCCAAATAAATTGAGGTCATCGTAGGTGCCAACCACAGACACAAAAGATAGGGTAAGTTTATAATAAACATAGTTCAAGTAAACATAGTTCAAATCACACAATATATACAACATACAGATAATCATACAACATCCCTATCATGTGATGCATGCTCATCTTCTTTATATGATGCATGATTCTCTCAAATTCTCATCAATTGGTACCATACTCAAGATAGCTCAACTCTCTTTCTCTTTGAATTGGATCGAACAGTCAGGGTAGGTTAGTGTTGCAAAAGGACTCACACCCACACTACATGTGATCATCATGGGTAGATGATCTCCCCACTGTTACTACCCCCCAGCTTAGACACTTTTTGTCTAAACGCTTTTCTCAATTCTAGCTATCTGACATACCTCCTCTCGAGGTAACGCGGCTTAACCCTCGCAGGGCAACACGGCTTAACCCCCGCAAGGCATATGCATATGAAACATGCATGATTGATTCTCTTTTTATCTCATATTCAGTTTTCAATATTAATCTTCCATTTAAATCTCATACGCTTAAACTTTAAATCATGAATCCAATATAAAGCTTAATATAATAAACATGTTCAAGGATTCATAGAACACTTCAACACTATCTATGAAACTTTGTTAAATAACACATAAAGCTTTAGTAAAGCATTCCATCATGTAACTACAATTCAAATCAAACATTTGCTTAAAGGCAGTCATAATACTCAAGATTCAAGTCACCTAAACAATCACCTATCAAGCTAGATTCAAGTCACTTATTCAAACAATCATTTATTAAGCTAGATTCAAGTCACTTATTCAAACAATCATTTATTAAACAATCTTTATCTCTTTGAGGCATTTCATCGAACACATGGTATGCAAGACTTTGTTCTTTATAAAAACAATTGAAATTCTATACAACTTAACATAATTAATACTCAACTATATTTAGCATAAACTCCCATATACACACCTTGTTCTTTCTTCTTAAAAGCTTGACTAACCTCCTTCTAAACGCTCCTAATCTCCATGTCAAGTATCAAGGTAGTAAAGCTTTAGATTTGCTTTTAGTCTACTTGAAAATGAAAGGTAAAAGGATGTAGGCTATGGTTTTGCACGTATACTCCTTGGCCAAGCTTGATTTTTCGGTCCATTCACTCCTTTATATAGGGTTAATGAAGTGTTTAACAAGCCTTTCCATGAAAATATCTCTTAGGTCATTATGACCTTGCTTTACAAATGGACCAATGACAAGTATCCTAGCTTTTCAACCATCCAAGTGTCCCTTTCTTGAATTTTCTCAAGCCTTCCCTAATTCTCTTGGTTATGCACGTGGAATTGCTAGCTTGGAGAGCAATCTTCACCAATTCCTTTTCCTTCACGTGGAATGGCTAGAGTTTAGGAGATTTTTGTGCTTTGCTTTACTTATTATGTATCTTTGAAATAAATAAAATGGTTTCTATCATTTAGGAAAGCTTAATTTTTATTCTTAAGAACAATAGAATTCTAAAGTTATTTGGAAGTTAACCTCAATCTTAGTAACATATTTAGGATGTTATTTAAGCTTTACTTACCAAATAACTTTATCTTAATTCTAATTGGTCCATTTTGCCTTTAATTAGTAAAATTACTAAACTAGCTTATTAGAGAAATTTATTCCTCCTATAATTAAGAGAAAATTTTATAGATTGTGTCTATCCTTTTTCTGTGTTTTTCTGATGCTAGAGTTTGTCTGGATTGAGCTCCTTTCAAAATATCTACCAAAATTCATAGAAATTTCAGTTTATGGTTTCTTGTCACCAACTATGTTGATAATTCGTTATCTAGGAGTATACTGTATTTTTATCAAATTCTTACAGAATCCCTAAGGATATCTGATCATTTCTGGCCTGAAAGGCATTATGGTAAATTCATCCTTCATCCAAGGGGCATAATTGTCATTTCTATTACAAAAATATCTATTCAAAATATCTAAGGGTGTTCTTGTCATTTCCAAAATATCCAAGGGCATTTATGTAAGTTTCCATTCTAAAATATCTAGGGATATTTTTGTAATTTTTAAAATATTCAGGGGCATTTTCGTCATTTTAACCTCAAGGGCATTTCTGTCATTTCCAATTTACGGTAAGGGTAATATGGTCATTTTTCCCCAAACATTTTTATAATGCCTCTAATTAACCTTCCCCCTAATAATTCAAATATAGTCCATTAATTCTTCCATAACCTAAGATTTCCATAAATGTTTGACTAGAGTTCTGAAATTTTGGGATTTTACACTAATCATCAAGCTTCTTCTTCATTCTTGCTTTGATTCTTCTTTCAACTTCCCCTATATCCAACAAAAACTACTAAAATCAAAAGACAAGTGCTAGTTATAATCCCAAAAATAACTAAAATATGGCACTTAACCTAGAATCTTGCTTGTGCTCAAGCAAGGTGTAGAAAGAAAACTATGAATAACAAAAGTATAAATATAATATCAAATGCTTCAATATTTCTACACCAAAAACTATGAACATGATTTGTAAAGAATCAACCTCCAAAGTGATCAGAACAACATTTTCAAACACTCAACTATGAGAAATGAAAGCACAAAATATTACTAAATGAGATTAAGATCAATTCACATTTTATTTCTAAAAAACATTGGAGAAAACACCTAATTCACTCAAACAGAGGAAAACCTCTCAAACGTGTATAATTCTCACACAGGCAAGTGTTTCATCTCAATTCCAACACCGATGTGTCATAAATCAAATTTGTAATTCATTTCTCATCAAATAAAAGATAAAGTACATAATCATCATGGATCATTAGGATTTTTAGGGTTGGACTTAGCTTGAAAGAAATCTTGGTTTTCTTGAATATTAAAAAAATACCTTGAGAATATGAGAGCAAAGATAAAAGAAAGCTAGCAACTCAAATGAATCATCACTTCCTATCTCTTTCCTTTTCTACCAAGTCATCAATACTTCCTTTACCAACATCCTAAGTTATAAAATTTACAACAACTATGTACAGTTTAAAACATAATGTACATAATTCATACATTTATTTATTCATAAAGAACTTGTTTCCCCTTTCTTTTTCTTTTTTTCTTTCTTTCTTTTCTATACAATATTTAATTACATGAATAACCACATTTAAAAACAAAGTATTTACATCACATTAGCCACCAAATGATAGAAATCCCCAACAAAACACCTTTGCTCTCCTAACCTAAGGTAAGGTAGGAAGCTTTTATCCTTGGTTAGTGTTCCAACAAAATACCAAGTGCGTGTTTGGCTCAAAGGGTTTAAAAATGGCAAAACAATATACATTGGGATAACTTTTTGGCCAATGGCTTAAAATATATAAGAAAGAAAGAAATAATTCCTAAATCATATCCATGCATCATATGTTATGACAATTAGCAATTCATGCAAAATCAACTGTAGAACATATCAATAAGGACACTTAATGTAAAATCTGTGGTTGCACATAGTCACTATGGCTTAAGGCTAGTATCCATGTTCAGATTAAATCAATGTTTGAAAGTTGTTCTTTATCAAGTCCATGCAAAAACATCTTAATTCATTTGGTATTTGGGAAAGCCGTTCATCGTTTTTCATTCTCAATGTTTCCAAAAATCACTTTGTTGTGTTCTGATCCAATTCCAAAGAAAGTTTCAAAATCACCAGCTGTTGATTCTTTCCAAAGCAAGAGTTATATATACTGTACAACTATGCTAACATAACAAAATTATTCACTAATGTGTACTAACAAAAAGAGGGAAACCTCTGTGTACACATATCACAAAAGCGTGTAAATATCCAAGTAAAAATCCAAAATAGTAAATGAGGAAATAAAGTACTAAAGTTTAATACAAAGCGATAAAGAAACATAAAGACAAGTTCACGAGTTTTTGACGATCATGGCTAAGGAGCTCAGTCTCCTCCAATGAAATAATCAATAGGATATGCCATGTCTTCATCCTCCTCCTTGGTCATCAACAGTGCATTGATGATCTGCAAGGCCTGCCTCCTCCTAAAAAATAGGCCTATCTCTAGGCCATGCAATGATAACTCTAAATTGCTTTGGGGTGGGCCAAGGGTATTAAAAACACTTAAGTTTCATCAAAAACCAATTATAGATACGAAACATACAAAACTACAAACACATTTAAAAAATAAATAACATGTAAAAACATGACACAAACATTATAATATTTAAAAACACAGTTTCACACTAAACATGGACATATTTAAAACTATAACTCAACCTACAAATTGAAACATATACATTGAAAAGCATAATTTTCCAATAAAGAATCAAGAATAAAGTTCAGAAATATAATTCAGAAACATAAGACATAAAATTCAAACAACACAAATTAAGACAAAATTTAGAAATACTGGGTTGCCTCCCAAGAGCGCTTCTTTAACGTCTTTTAAGCTGGACGCCCTTGTTGTGACTCAGACTTCCTGCAATTGGATAAAAGTGGTGAGCCTCTCAACATCACCACCCAAGTAATCTTTGTGGCTGGATCCTCCAGTATCACAGCTCCATGTGGCATGACTTCATCGATGATGAATGGTCCAGACCACTTAGATTTCAACTTATCTGGAAACAATCTCAATCTAGAATTAAATAACAAAACCTGTTGCTAGGCTGAAAATTTATTTTCAAAAGCTTTCTATCATGATAAACTTTAACTATTTGCTTATAAATCTTGGAAATTTCATAAGCTTGAAACCCCAATTCCTCCAATTCATGAAGTTGGAGCTTCTTGTGTTCACCGGCTGCATTCAGATCAAAATTCATAAACTTCAATGCCTAGTAAGCTTTGTGCTCCAACTCAACATGTAGGTGACAAGATTTGCCATAGACCAATTGGAAGGGAGTGAATCCTGTAGGAGCGTTGCATGTTGTTTTGTATGCCCACAGAGCTTCATCTAATTTTTTAGACCAATCCTTCCTTGACTGAGCAACTGTTTTCTCCAGGATCTTCTTGATTTCCCTGTTAGAAAATTTAGCTTGCACATTGGTCTGGGGATGGTAAAGTGAGCCTACCTTGTGCCTGACACTATAGTATTGGAGAACTTTCTTGAGTTGGACATTACAGAAATGAGATCCTCCATCACTTATCATTACCCTTGGTGTATCAAACCTTGAAAAGATGTTTTTCTTTAAAGCGAATAATAGTCTTTGCCTTTGCATGTTGAAAAGCTATTGCTTCCATCCATTTGGTTACATAGTCCACAACCAATAGAATGTATTCATTTGACTAAGATGATGGGAATAGACCAATGAAATCTACCTCCCAGCAGTCAAAAGCTTCAACCTTCAGAATGTTCTGCAGTGACATTTCATTCCTTTTGGAGATTCCATCTATTCTTTAATAGTTATCACATCTCTGAACATATTCATAAGCATCCTTGCACAATGTAGGCCAACATAAACCAGATTGGAAGACCTTGGCAGCAGTCATCTCTACATTGTAATGGCTTTTATAAAGTGAACTATGGCAATGCCACAATATGCTTATTGCCTCCCCCTGAGTTACACATCTCCTCAAAAGATTATCTGCTCCAACCTTAAAAAGATAAGGATTATCCCACACAAAGTATTTAGAGTCCCTAAGAAACTTCTTTTTCTGGTGCCAAGTGAGATCATAAGGAAGTGCATAGCTGCTTTGAAATTTGCCATCTGATGGAGGTCCATTACAAGTTCAAGGACAAGGAGGAGAACTTGAAGACCTTGTTGGATATAGGGGGGCATCATGAAGAGTGAAAGACTTTGATTCAAGAAATGTGTTTTGAGCTTTCAACATGCTTGAAGTGCCTTGAAGTTTTGTAATTGATTCAAGTGTAAGAGAAAGATAATCTGATTGATCCTTGCATTGCATTCATTCATTCATTATTAAGCTTAAATGGTTTTCATTAAAACATCAAAGGTTTTATCTTTTTGGTTAAGGTTTGAATCTGATTAAAAAGTTTTTGGAAAAATGTTTTTCTTACTGGTTTAATCGATTACTTAATGCTATAATCGATTATTTTGTTCTTCGTTCAATCTGGAATAACCTTTATGAACAAATTAATCGATTACCTATCGGACTAATCGATTATTTGGCCTTTGATTAAAAATAAACTGCTTTGTTAAAGGTTTTAATCGATTACTTACTTAGTGTGATTGATTACATAGTTAAAAGATTATTTTAAGCCTTGCTGTGATAATCGATTACCATTATCAGTAATCGATTACATAGTTCATTTTGAAAAGGCTTACTTTCTGATTTAATCGATTACCAAAATTTGTAATAGATTACACAATTCATTTTGTGAAACATAGCTTTCTGTCTTAATCGATTACAGCTCGGTTTAATCGATTATTTTGCTTGTTGCTGGAACCCAGAAAGCTTCTTTAACATTTTAATCGATTAAGTGATAATTTAATCGATTATATAAGAATTTTAATCGATTATTAGGTGTGTTTAATCAATTATAGTTTGTTACAAATTTTGTTATAAATAAGTTTGAACACTTGGCTTGTTTAAGAACTTGACCACTTCGTATTTCTGAGTATACACAAGCCTTCTAAGTCTTTCAAAGTGATTTTCTCAGTGTTATTACTTTTTGCTTCATTCAAAACATCAATGGGTCTTTGAATGAATCTTGAGCAAGAAACTTTTCAAGGTTAAGGAAAAGCATGATCTGATTTTGTTTGCTATTCAACCTGACTTGGTAATTCATGTGCATTACATTCAATGGATCATCAGGTTGTCTCTCTCCTTAATCTTTGTGTGTAAATTTGCTTTTGAATTTCTACTGTAAAGTGCTATTGTAAGTGGGTTCTTCTTGCTTGGTTCTAGAAAAGGGTTCTCTAACTAAAGAACAGAGTAGTGTTCTCTGGTTCTTGCTCCTTAGAATTCTAATAGGTTTTAGATTTCTATTCTTTATCTAGTGTTGATAAAGGGGAGGGTTTGTAAAATCTTGTAACAGAAATTTATAATAGTGGAACTCTAATCTAGTGTTGATTAGAAGAAACTGGATGTAGCTTCAGTTGTGAAGTGAAACAGTATAAATTGCTTGTGCCTTTGATTTTATTTCTCTATTACTCATCTTGTTCATTGGTCATTGATTCTTTGATTAATATCCATTGTCCAACAAGTTCTGTTTTGAGCTATTTGTTTCTTGGGGCTGAGTTGTTTGATTGAGTAAAAAGATTTCTTGGTTTTGAAAGTGATAAAGATCCTCAACTCTAATTTGAATTAATTTTTAAAAGACCAAGGTATTAACCAATTCACCCCCCTCTTGGTTATTGTGAGTATTCCTATTATTTTCAGACCTTCCTTTGGTTAGCCTTAGTCAAATTTTAAATATAGGTTCCTAACTCATACATCTAACTTTTGACCGTTGGAATTGTTAAAATAATGTATGTAGCATGAGAAATTAATTTTTCACTGAAACAGAAATTCTAGAATTAGGCTAGCTCACCCAGGCGAATTTTTGAAGGCTATTTGGCTCGCCTGGGAGAGTCAAGGCGGTGTTGAATACGTATTTAAGCTTCTAAGTCACGAAAATGGAGGTTCTTCTTCCTCCAAACAGCTTCCAAGCCCCCCACCATCCTCCTTCACCTTCCACAGCCACCGGAGACAACCACGAGCCGCCGTTGCTTGCCACGAGACCCCAGCACGGAGAAGAACCCTTTAATCGAAGCGGAATCTTCGAAACTCTTCTCAAAGTTTTGGTAGAGAACGGAGCTCCCAATCGTCCTTTCTTGGTTTCCTTGAGGTAATCTTAGTTTCCTTTGTCTTCTTCTAGCTAGTTTAAGTCTCTTTTGATGTCTCTTATGATTCGGGTAACGTTATTGGATGTTTCTATACTTCTTTTGAAAACCCTTTGAAATGAGATGTTGTAAAAGTCTCCTTTTTATGAAACTGATGTCATTTTTGTGATCCTTGTTGAACCCTGGTCATATTGGTGTGATCGGAATTTCAAAATGATGTCTTTTGATGTGGACTCCTAAAACACCATTTTAGCCTCTTTTTAAATTTGAGTGGGTATTTGACCCCGAATGCTAATGTTAGCCTTGTTTTTGAAATCTATACTAAATTATCTTCAATTTGGTATATAGAGCTCTGCGTTTGGGCCAAAGCATGTGAACTTGAGAGATCCCAAAATGACGTTTCAAGGAGCTAACAGAAGGATATAGATAGGTAAGGGGAGTTTATTATTTAGTTATAGTTTTTATGCCATAGTTGGGGGCCAGGGAGTCCAACTATGACAATAACTGTCTGTCCCTGCTCTGTGCTAGTTTTCAAGAAAAACTACGTTTTTAACTAATGGGATGCGATGTATTTATGATTGATATGTGTTTATTCCTGTGTGTGCTTGTTTTCAAGAAAAAAAAACTATTTTTAACTAATGGGATGCGATGAATTGGCTTGTTGATAGATAAAACTGTGATTGATATTATTATTGTGATGATTTGATTTTTGGGAAAGTCTTAATTACAGAGGAGACTCTGTCCAAAATTTTATAATGCGTTCTTCTATTTAATTCTTTACTAAATTTTTAAATGGGAACAAGAGTGTGTTTTATATGTTGTAGTTCTCCTCTTTAATTTAGAATTTTCCTAAAAATATCAGTCTTGTGATATGATGAATTGTGAATGTATGAAATTTGGATTATTTGAAGACCTGGGGAATGTGAATCTCAGACATATGTATTATGTATAGATGTGAAATGTGACTGCTTGTGATGTCGTTGATGATATTGAAATTGAGATGTCATTGATGCAATTGATATTGTTGAAATGAGATAATATTGATATGCATGATGATGATATTGAGATGATATGATGTTGAGGCTGATAATGACATTGATGAGAGATAATGTTGATGTGAACAATGTCATTGTGTGTGGATATACATGGATATGCATGGGGGTGTATGACGGGTTACCCTTACGAGGAAGGATTTGTTCCTAGCCAGGTCATACATTGATGGTGCCATGGTTGTAGGCTTTGTATGTACACGTGGGATGCAATGACCGGTTGGTTACCCTTGCGAGGATGGATTTGTTCCTAGTCACGGTCAGTGCATCGATGAGCCCACATTAGTGTGTTACGTATGTACATGGGGATGCATGACGGGTTACCCTTGCGAGGAAGGATTTGTTCCTAGCCGGGTCATGCATTGATGATGCCCATGTTTCATACTTCACTTGTATGTGTGGAAATAGAATGAAGGCACGCGCGTACCTGTGAGTTCCAGTGGGCTAAGGCACAGGTACTAAGGGATCATTAGGTTTGGAATTCCCTAGCGACGCTAGCTGATCACCGGGTGGGGGAATGGCCAGTGCACGATAGGGTGGCCCTGATAGGGGTGAATCATTTTTCCTATGATAGGCTATTTCCAGGAGATGGTACCAATTGCATGTTGATAGATGAGTCAAGTGCATGCATCATTCTATGCATGATTGTTTGAGTTGTGAAATGCATTGGATGATTGGTTTGTTGAGTGTGTATTGGAATCATGGATTTTTGGTAATGATTGTGGTGGGTAATGTTGTTTTCTTCCCAATTTCTGATATCTGATGTTTGTTGGTTTTATATAATAAACTCACCCTTGCATTTGTTGTACCGTGTGGTTAGTACTTGTGATGATCGCGAACTTTCGTTCATGGGAGCAGATGAGCAGCAGTAGGTGACCTTGGAGGGAGATTCTTTTTGTTGGAGCCGCCAAGCCGACGTGATGACATTGGAATTCTTTTTTGGAAAAAGTTGTGTTTTGTTAATCAACTCTTTCTTAGTTAGTTCTTCGATTCTTTTTGTTGGTCATGTAAGATTCCAGGTGTAAATATATGTAAAATCAAATTAAGTGTTGATATGTAAATGATATGTACTGGTTTAATATATGCATACATGTGTATTCAATTATGTAACTGTATCGTGTGTATAATAATGGTATTATTGCGAAAAAATTTACTACCATTTTCATAATCAAATTAATGGAGTTTTCATATTAAAATCGAAATTGCACGATCTAGAGTTTGCGATGTCGTAGCGATGAGGCGGGTCGTTACAGAGCAAACATGAGGTCAAGTTTCTTTCAAGAATGAGGGGATGATGGAGGTCCATTACAAGATCAAGGCCAAGGACGAGAACTTGAAAAGCTTCCTTTGGTTAGTCTTAGAAGACCCATGACAAGAGCTAGAAATCAAGCCCTTCAAGAGCACATCAAAGTTAATTTTCACCTCTTAGACAAGCATGAAGAAGCACACCAACTCAAGAAGAACAATGGCTGAATTTTGTACTCTCAAGTTGAATTTAATTCCAGCACTTATATGTTGATTTGAGGGGGAGCTACGTGAAGATTGCATGAAGATCAAGATATGTGAAGTCTTGGATGAAGTTTTGGCTTTCAACATGCATGAAGCCTTGAAGATGAAAGTCTATGTTTAAATGTAAAAGGATTGAAAGCATTCTGATGATCCAAGCTTTGCATGCATACCTTTCATATTCATTTTAAGCATTGCATCATATAAGCTTCAAGTAATTGCTTTGGAACTTAAGAAAAAGCTAAGTATTTTAGAAAAATAGCATGAAGCTGGTTTAATCGATTAAATCACTTAGAAAATCGATTATATTGTTCTTCAAGCTTTCTAGAAAATTATCAAGAACAATTTAATCGATTATATCATCGGATTAATCGATTACATGCCTATTAAGAAAAAGTAGTCTCTCTGGTTTAATCGATTATCATTCATTGTAATCGATTATTTAATTCATTTCATATTTTGCACTATGTCTGGATTATTCGATTACTCTTTGTTGTAATCGATTACTTTATTGAAACATGATTTTTGCTTTCTCTGGCTTAATCGATTACCGATTAATGTAATCGATTACTCAGTACAAATTGATTTTAGTGATCCTCTGGAGTAATCGATTACACGTCGGGTTAATCGATTATTTGACCCGTTAAACTGAAATCAAGAACTTATCAAGAACGTTTT
>PYAF01002261.1:71210-83891 GCA_007407185.1 Glycine tomentella
TCTCTGGAGATTTCAAAAGCACCAAGGCTCACTAGAAACATTCATTGATAATGGTTTCAAGAATCATGAAGAATCTCATGTGTTGAGTCATCTTTTCATGATTAGTTTTTGTTAAAGCCTCATTTGTCAAAAAGAAGTCATCAAGAAAGATCATGGCATTCATTCTCAGTCTAGTTTGATCATTTAAACTCATTCATTTTACTGAGGATGTTTAGGTGATATATTTCTTTAATCAATTTCATTGTTGTATTGTTTAGAAATTGATTGTTTTGTTGGTTGGTTGTTGGTATAACAATTTGTATCTTTAAAGCATTGCTAGATAGGTATCTAGTGGGAAGAATAGAGAGGAGATCTCTGGTTTTTAGATCTTTTAAGAAGTCTATAGGTTTAGAATTTGAATTTTACCTAGGGTTGGTAAAAGAGTTCTGTATTTGCTTGTAAAGATATTCATTTTGTTATAGTGGAAACTCTAATCAAGGTTGATTAGAAGTAAAACTGGATGTAGCCTTCGAGGTTGAGAGGTGAACCAGTATAAATCTTGTGCGTAATTGTAATTTTCTGTTCTTATTCATATTGTTCTTGAAGTATTATTTTTGTTTACATCACAAGATTGGGTGAAGCTTAAGATTGGGTTGATTGAGATAAAAGTTGATCTTAAAAGTTTGATATTCTAATTGGTTAAGATACGATCCTTCTTTCAAAGTCTTCCGCTGTGTATAAAATTTGTTTTAAATTTTAAAAACACTGAGGTAGAACCAATTCACCCCCCTCTTGGTTATATGCATAAGTGTTCATTATATTTTCAATTATAATTCTTAATGTTGGGGTATTTACTTCATATGCGAGGAATCGATATTCGGTAGATATCCTTAGAACTCAAATGCGAGGGATCGATTCGGGGTAAAATAGTGTGCATCAATAAGGACAAATGATGATTTATGCATGGTAATATTAATTGGATATAAAAGGATAAGAATGGTGAAATCCAATCCCAATTTCTAATAAATATATTTCATTTTATGTTACTTTCTCAAACAAATGAAATTCCACTCAACTTACTTGTACATAACTATTGAGCTGTTTAATTTTATTTGGATTAACTGAGTAAGTTCAAGTCCCCGTGGAAACGATCTTATAAATTTTGTAACTTACAACGACAAATCGGTGCGCTTGCCGAAAATACGTAACAGCCTCCAGCCATAAGGCTTATCTGAACATGGACCCCCTCTGTAGCCTTGGTAATTTCCTTGAAAGTTTTATTGAGGTCTGGTTTGATTCTGCAAATAATGAGCCTCATCTTCCTATTGGCAATCACCAGGTGCTGAACAGTGAACATTTTGATGGTCACCACAACAAATATCACATCTTAGAACTTGTTAGTGAAACTTGGTTGTTAACCAATAACTGGACGTAGTTTAAGTGGTAGAGATGAATCAGTATAAATATTTGTATCTTATATTCTCTTTGTTTATCTTTTATTTAAACTGACTTAGGGCTTGAATTCTGTTTTGTGCCAAACTTGTTTCCATCGTCCAAACCTGCTTTTACAAAAATTTGTTATCTGCTTTGTATTGTCTTTAGATGATAATTTAGCTTTCAAGAGAAAGACTTTAAAATTTCTAAAATCACAATTCAAATCCCTTACTTATTACACTGGACACCCCTCATTGTTTTGCCCATACACAAAGCCTCATAATATTTACAATTCTATTACACAAACACCCTACACAGTAACATCATTAATTCTGTTAACATAAAGTGGTCATATGCGTTGCACATGTATGTTTAATGAAAAATATGGACCAAATTACCCTTGTCTTCCTCAACTATTTTGAAGGGGACAAAATAATGAGTAACCCACCACCACTATATACATTGATGTTCGCTCATCATCCCAAAACCATTCATGGCCCCTTATGGATTCAACGCCTCATCAAACCTGTAACACCCTGAAATTTCAATAACTGAAAATAGATGTTTGATGTAATTGTTGTATTGTTTGATTATTTTAGATTAGTTGAGTTGTTTTGCAAATTAACCTTGTGCAGTTGCTTGGTATGAATGTTAAGCTGTGCAAAGTTTATTTGATTTATGGTTGTAATACCCGAGTGATAGTTTGACCCATAACCTGCTTCGGTAAAACTACCATCTCGTACTCGTTAACCGTTGGGTTGCTTTAAAATTTTGACAGTAGCTTCGCAACCCATCTCTTCATATTTTGATTGTTGGGATCTTCAAAATAATGACTTTTGATGTCGCACTGAGTGCAATTCCTAGACAGAGAGGAAATTGCGCTGAGCGAGACGAACGCGCTGAGTGCAATTCCCAGAAAGAGACAAAATTGTGTTGAGCGAGACATGCAATAACGCTGAGCGATACCTGCAGATTATAAATACACCCAACAGTGCAGAAAACGCGATTTCACCTCTTTCTCTCTCTAAACTCTCACCCAAAACCCTAGAACCACCCCTTCCACCACCCACGACCACCACGGGCCGTTATTGCTTGCCACTAGCCCACGACATGGAGAAGAACCTCTTATCAGAGCAAAATCTTCGAAGCTCCACTTGAAGTTTCGGTAAAGAACGGAGCCTCTAAATCCTTCTTACTTGATTTCTTAGAGGTAACCTTGGTTTCCTTTGTCTTCTCCTAACTAGTTTAAGCTTCTCTTAGTGTCTCTTGTGTTTTGGGTACCATTTTGAGAGTTTTACACTTCCTTTGAAAATCCTTTGAAAATGAGATGTAAAAGTTTCCTTTTTATAAAATTGATGTCATTTTTGTGGCCTTCATTGAGCTCGGGTCACATTGGTGTGATCGGAATTTCAAAATGATGTCTTTTGATGTGGACTCCCAAAAACACCATTTTAGCCCCTTTTAGAATTAAGTGGGTATTTGACCCCAAATGTTAATATTGACCTTGCCTTGGAAATCTATACTAATTTGTCTTCGATTTGGTATATAGAGCTTTGCGTCTGGGCAAAAACACGCGTCTTCGAAGGATCTCAAAACAACACCGCGAGGCTTTAACGGGAGGACTCATAGATAGGTAAGGGGAGTTTATTCTTTGGTTATAGTTTTGACACCATAGTTTGGGGCCAGGGAGCCCAATTATGGAATGGTATGCATGTCCCTGTTGTGTGCTGGTTTTCAAGAAAATCTATGTTTTTAACTAATGGGATGTGATGTACTTATTATTGATGTGTGTTTGTTCCTATGTGTGCTTGTTTTCAAGAAAAATGATGTTTTTAACTAATGGGATGCGATGAATTTATTATTGATGTTGTTGATGATATTGAAATTGAGATGTCATTAAAGTTGTTGATGATGTTGAAATGAGATAATGTTTATGTGATTGGTGATGCTTAAATGAGATAATGTTGATGTGGTTGATGATGTTGAAATGAGACAATGTTGATGTGGTTGATAATGTTGAAATGAGATGATATTGATGTTTTATGATGATGATGTTGAGATGGAATGAGGTTGATTTGGATAATGACATTGATGAGAGATAATGTTGATGTGGACAATGTCATTGTATGATATGGGTACACATGGGGGTGCATGACTGGATATCCTTGCGAGGAAGGGTTGGTCCCTATCCATGGTCAGTACATTAATGGTTCCCATGATTGTATGTTGTGTATGTACATGTGGGGTGGAGTGACCTGTTGGTTATACTTGCGAGGAAGGGTTGGTCCCTAGCCACAGTCAGTGCATCGGTGAGCCCATATTTGTATGTTGTGTATGTACATGGGAGTGCATGACTGGATATCCTTGCGAGGAAGGGTTGGTCCCTATCCATGGTCATGGATTGATGGTGCCCATGTTTCATACTTCATAATTGCATGGATGGAAATAGAATGAAGGCAGTGTGTACCTGTGAGTTTTTATGGGCTAAAAACACAAGTACTAAGGGGCCATTGGGTTTGGAATTCCCTTATGACTCTGGTTGATCACCATGGAGGGAATGGCCAGTGCACGACAGGGTGACCCTGATAAACGACTGAATCATTTTCTTGAAAGAGGCTATTTCCATGAGTATGGTACCACATTGCATGGTGAGAGTGAAATCAGGTGCATGCATCATTCTGAGCATAATTGTTTTGATTTGTGAAATGACGTGAATAGTTTGATTTGTTGAGTGTGTATTAAACTGATAGATTATTTGAGAATGCTTGTGGTTGTTATTGTTGTCTCTTTTCTAATTATTGTTGTCTGATGCTTGTTGGTTTTGTATATTAAACTCACCCTTGCAATTGTTTTTGTACCGTGTGGTTGGTACCTGTGATGATCGCGAACTTTCGTTCGTGGGAGCAGATAAGCAACAGTAGGTGACCTTGGAGGGAGATTCTTTTTGTTGGAGCCGCCAAATCGACGTGATGACATTGGAATTCTTTTTGGAAAAAGAGTTGTGTTTTGATAGTAACTCTTTCTTAGTTGGTCTCTTGATTTCTTTTTGTTGGATATGTAAACTCCAGGCCTAAATACTTGTAAATACAACTAAATTATGTCCTGACAATGTGAATAATATGTAATGTTTTAAATATACATCCATATGTATTCATTTATGTATTTGTTTCGTTGTATGATAAGTGTATTATCGCGAAAAAATTCACTACCATTTTCATAATCAAATTAATGGAGTTTTCATGAAAAATTTGAATTTGCACGCTTAGAGGTAGTGATATCGTAGCGATGAGGCAAGTTGTTACAAACCTCCCATCCATAGAAAGCACATCAAGCACCAAATACCCCATGACACTCATCTGCTTCTTCCCCAAAGCCTTCTCATAACACTCCACAACCTCCTTCTCCATCCCCTTAACAAAATACTTTTTCATCAAACATTGAGACACAATCCAAGTCTTGCATTGAGCAACAAAGTAACCAGATCGCACAAACACAATCACAAAAAAAATATAAGAGCATCTTTAGTGCCAAAGGAGATAAAGAAGAAGAAAACAAAACAAACAGACAAAAAAAAACAACAAAAAATTGACACACCGATGGAAGAGGGTCGCAGCGGAGGGGAAGGGAGAAATTGGTGGGTCGTGGAGGAGGGGAAGGGGGTGGGCCATAGCAGCGGAAGAAGAAGAAAGAAGAAAGAAGAAGCAATGTATGATGAGGAGAAAGGGAGGAGAAAAAAGAAAAAAGGCAACGTGTGAAAGGAGTGGGAGAATTATATTTAATTAAATTAAATTTAACAAATATTTTAAATATTTAATTACTTAATTAATTATATTTAATTTAATAAATATTTGAATATTTAAAAATGGGATTCACTAAAAGTTATCTAAGATCCCAAAATGAGATTTATTACTAAAGTAAAAAATGGAAGAGATCTTCAAAGATTTTCAATCCTACATGACGTTGTAAGTCTACCAAAAAGTGGTCTATAATCCTAATTTGAGATCTACCATTAAAGATGTTCTAACAATAACCTTAGAATTATATTTATCTTTCTTCAACAAGGAACTACAAAAATATGTCCAAATCACAAAAAAAAATACACACAACATGACAAAACCAAAACTCAGATCATAATTAAGAAGAGAAAACAAAATATGGTGGAAGCAAAAAGGATGACATTGACATGGAGGTGTGATGTTTGTGCGAAATGCGATTCTCAATGTCCACACACGAACAAACTCGAGCACAATCTAGTAGAGAATAAACCTTCAATAACCTTATCTAGCTACACTTCCTGCAAACCCACATCCATCAACAAATCTCACACAACACACATATGCACCCCTTCGTCTGCCACACAGATTATATTTATCTTTCTTAAAAAAGGAATAACAAACAAAATGTCCTAATAAAAAAATAGAAGAAAAAAACATAAACTATGACAGAACCAAAACTCATATCATAGTTAAGAAGAGAAATAAAATATGGTAGAAGCAAAACGTTACGACATCGACGTAGAGGTGCAACATTTGTGCGAAATGCGATTCTCACTATCCACACGAACAAACTCAGTCACAATTTAGTAGACAAGCCACATTTCTTGCAAACCCCCCTCCATCAACAGATCTCACACAACACACAATCAATCTCTCACACACACACACACCTTCATCTGCGACACAGAATCTACAAAGTCAATGTCACAAAACACAATTTAATCGTGCAAATCTTCGACGGAGTGAGGAGCAGAAAAAACATGAGCAATGCAACTAGCAATCGAGGTGTTGTATTTGATGGTGGATGGGTGGTAGACGACAGTGGTGGTTGTATAATCAAAGAAAGGCAGCGAGTGGTGGTGGTGGTTGTTGAGGGGGTACAAGGTGATAGCCCTATGTTGTGGAAGGAAGATGAAGAAGAATACGGGATATCGTCAAGTTAAGTGGTGGTGGTGTTTGTTCACATCCTTGAGGCATGTATCCAGAGAAACCCACTGATTGATAAAAAGATTGTGCATGTGATTGATGATGTTGGGGCATATATCCAGAAACATGCATTGTGAGTACAATGTGTTCAACATGTGATTGAAGGTGGTGATGGCCAGGATAGGATTGTAAATTAAGATTTATGAAGTTAGAAATATATAATGAATAATATAGCAATAATTTATCAAAATTGCAAGAGTAAAGTTACAACCTCAGTAGATAGTGTCCCCTCACACGATATATATCGTCTAGTTCGACTTATATACCATTGCATGTATTCTGAATTTTCATGCAAAATAGCATGGTCCGTTTCAACTTGAAAAATATAATCATTCCAATGATTCCATTTGTTAATCCAATGATGATGATGCTAAGGCCAAAAAATATCTATTATCCCTCTCATATCTATGTTGTGGAGTTGGTCTAGATTTGGTGGGTCATCTAGAATATTTTGTCACATTCCAAATTGTCTCATGACCCTGTCTACTGGATGTCATTCCACAATTGCAAAACATATGAGAGGTACTTTTGCACGAGTAATCATAGATACCTCAACATTATTAATTAATAGCCTTATTTGGGGTGTCTCATAAGGTGTCCACAAGAATTGCAAGACATATATTATTATTGTCACATATTTATTAACGAATAGGAAACACAAAGAAATACTTAACATGAAGATTAAGAAATGAATCTCATTTATACGTAGTCTATCAAATATGACGTGTATCAATTTAGCTAAGTTGGTGGGAATGTTTGTTTGGGTCATCGACCGAGACCACCTTCGTGCATGAGGAAATCTAAGTCCTTCTTATACTTCTTCGTCAGATAGGTCATGTATCTGTGGGACAATACATTTAATGCGGTCCCACTCCTATGATAGCAACAAACATCCACCTATTTCAGTTTGTAAAGGCTTTACAGCCCGATCTAGTGCTAGAAAAAGGGAATCTAATATTGTTGCACCCCAACTATAATCACTTGCCTCAGCCAAATTTGATAACAAAAGGAGATACATAAAATGAACTCGTGCTCCAGATGTATCTGACATCAAACAACCGCCTATGAGCATCATTATATAAGCTCTAGCATGTTGTGCAATGACAACATCATCAATATCAATAGGAAGGTGTTGAAAATTTTGCTGCAACCAAGTTAGATAAATCGTTTTCCCCTTAATATACTTATTA
Source organism: Glycine tomentella (assembly GCA_007407185.1). Taxonomy (NCBI): domain Eukaryota; kingdom Viridiplantae; phylum Streptophyta; class Magnoliopsida; order Fabales; family Fabaceae; genus Glycine; species Glycine tomentella. The sequence continues at coordinate 78,796 of PYAF01002261.1, forward strand.
GGTGGAGTGTCCCCTAATAAGGCTTGACAAGCAACACATACATCACCAGTAATGGCACCGATTATTGTAGTTCGTCAATCTTTAGGGCCAGTGATGGTTGCCTCCCCATGTGGAAAATGAAATGTGTGAGTTTCGATTCTCCAATATTCAACCAACGCAGTTACCAAATGTTGGTTAATATCAATTTGTCCAACAGTCATAATACGACCAAAATCAGCTTCATTTATTAAGTTTTTGACATGATTGTCTATATGTTCGAAGTGTGTCAAAGCCTAAACAGAATGAAACCTTGGATAAATCATTCTCTCTTAGCCTTCCCATACTAAGTTTGAAACATGATTGTCTTGTAAGCGCAACAACTAGCCATCAATAGGTCCAGGTTGTGTATTTTCCATTGCTACACACAAAAAGGAAAGAAGAAATTACAAGAAGGATGAAGAAGGTGGGATATGAGAAAAAGAAGCTTCGTGAGAGAATTTAGGTTCGACAAGAATGAAAGAGCAAGTGCATTAAGGTGGACTATATGACATTGAGATAATATAAAATATTTTGTAAATTAATATGGTAACTTTGATGAGTTTTACGTGGCATACATCATACATAGTGTAAAGAGTAAATGGAATTATTGATACCTTTGAGTGAACATGTCATGCATTTGTCTTTAGCCAAGTTTGAGAATCTCATGAAAATGATGAGAATACACACAATAACCAAGATGGGGTGAATTGGTTTAAACTTGGCCTTTTTAAAATCTTTAGAAAATCAAAGTTAAAGGATCTTTATCACAAACAAACCAAGAATGCTTCAATCAATCAAATCACTCAGCCCAAGAAAACAATTACAAAAACATTACTTGTTGAGTAATAAAGAATTCACCAAGAACCACAAATTAAGATAACTTGAAGAGATTAAAAGAAAGTAATCAACACAAGAACTTATACTGGTTCCCCTCTCAACAAGAGAAGCTACATCCAGTTTCTTATAATCAAAACTAGATTAGAGTTCCACTATTTATAAATTTCAGTTCTTACAAACTTTACAACAATCACCCTTTATCAAACCTAGATAAAGAACAAAAATCTAAAACCCTATTAGACTTCTAGTGATCAAGACATAGAGAACCCTTCTCTATTCTTCCCCTTTAGAGAAACCTACTCTAGAAAAAGCCTCAAGAACCCTTGTAATAGTTACAAACAACCAAAATTCTAAAAACGAATTTACAACCAAAGTTAATGGAGAGAGAAAACCTGATGATCCAATGAATATGATTTACCAATCAAAGTTGAAATGAAAAACAAGTTTCAGAACTTTCTCTCCAAAAGCTTCTTTGAAATCTTGTCCAAGAAATCTTTCAATACAACATGAAGATTTGAATATGTGAGACAAGAACTTTAAAACTCAGAATATCCTTTCTCACTTTCAGAAGGCTTATGAAAACTTGGAAAATTTTGTAGAGAATTGTGTTGTAAGTTCTAGAAAACTCACTAGCTATTTATAACAAACTTCTGTAATTGAATGTAATCAATTAAATCGTCCAAGTAATTGATTAAATCTTCATTTGTAATCGATTAAAATCAAACCTAATCGATTAAAATGTTCTTCAGTTTTCTGGAAAGGATATATGAACAAAGTAATCAATTATTTCGATCTGTAATCGATTACTACAGGGATACTTCTTTTCAAAAATGAACTAAGTAATCGATTACAGATAAAAGGTAATCGATTATCACAGTCAAGTCATGTTTTGTATTTTTACTGATGAACTAATTAATCGATTACATATAAATGGTAATCGATTATCACATTCAAATCATGTTTTGTGGTTATACTAAGTAATTGATTACTTAGTGGTTGTAATCGATTAAAATGTTCTTTACCACTTAAGTAATAGATTACCAATATGTGGTAATCGATGAACACAGTTCAAAAAAAGTTTTTTCAAAAACTTAAATCATGAAACCTTGACTTTGATGCAATCAAGAAATCTTAAACCTTTTTCACAAACCATGTGCTTTTTTAAAATCATGAATGCAAGTAAATGAATGTTTATGCAATACAAGGATCATAGGATGATTCTCTCCTACATCAAGCAATTACAAATGCCTTTAATTGAATGACATGTACAAAGCTAAAACACTCATTTATCTTCAGCATGTATCTTGATCCACCTTCATGCGCCCCTTGTATCTAACATCTCATACCTATGTACTTGATTGGACTTATCTTGTATGGTTTCAGTTACGTGAAATGTCATGCTTTTAGAGTAGCTTTGGACTTTGTTCAAGGTGTAGCCTCTGGTGATACAACTTATCATTGAAAAGTTTTATTATTGAGTTTGCACCATGATTCACGAGCTAACATTGTTCATCATTCCCGAGCAACATAATTATCATCTTGTGTGGTCATTTCCATTCTTTAAAGTCCTGCAAGCTACCCTCCTTAATATTTTCTTTCTTCTATAATGTTTCATGTGCCTAACCTTTTCTTTTCCTTAGCCATAGTTGGAATGATGTAGCATGATATAGTAGTATAAGTTGTGCTTTTCTATGTGCACTAGCCTGCATTCTCTTATTTTCCATGAGCACTAGCCTGTGCAATTCCTTGTTTCCATTAATTCGTTCATGAGGCTGACCTACATTCATTTATTACAAGCATGTGCATCTCCTTGTTTCATTATTCGTTCACGACCTTATTGGTTTATTTTTAATTATTTTATGCACTTGTAAGTCGTCGCACATGGCTTGACTTAGAAGTCATACCAATGGCCACGACTTTAGCTCATTTTGGCGCACGAAATTAAGAAGAAGTCGTGGGATGTTGCATGACTTTAAAGTCATGTTTATTTTTAGGGTTTTCAAAAAAAATATATACATTTTAATTGTTAAAAAGTATTTTAGTTAATTAAAAAAGTGATGGTTTTAGTTAAATAAAAAAGTGATGTTATAAGTAATATATTGTTAGGATTTTAGTTAATTAAAAAAGTGATGTTATACATAATATATTGTTAGGGTTTTACTTAATTAAAAAAGTGATGTTATAAGTAATATATTGTTAGGGTTTTACTTAATTAAAAAAGTCATGTTATAAGTAATATATTGTTAGGGTTTTACTTTATTAAAAAAGTGATGTTATAAGTAATGATAGAAGCTAGTGAAGATCACTCATTAGCATCTTAAATATTTCACAAAATTCTTATCATCTTTCATTTTCACATTTGCCTTACGATCTTTCAGGTAAGTTTTTTTATTTAATTTTTCATTATTATAATCTTCACATTTTTGTTACGCTATTCCAGGTATTTTTTATTTAATGTAATATTTGTAAATTAATTATATTTTGACTAAAAAATTACTATTTTATTTTTTCAAATATGGCTAGCAAATAATCCATAATAAGAGATAATGTTAGCGACTTTAGTGATGATGATCAAGACTACAATGTTCACGAAAGTGGACAACCAACCAATCAAACTCAAAGTTAGTCATCTTCATATTTTGAAACTATTAATAGCCAGTTTTAATAAGATCTACAATACTCAAATCCATATAAGAATAGAGGGAGTAAGGATACGAATGACCTTTATGAAGGTATGATATTTGAATCATAAAAAGCAGATGCCAATGCCATTAAGGAATTTCATTTTGTACATTCATTTAATTTTGATGTTGAAGAGAACAAGAGTAACAAATATGTTGTTAGGTGTAATTAATATGGTAATGGATGTCATTGGAGGGTGAAAGCATCCTTCAAAAAAATACGCATGAGGTGGGAGATGAAAAAAATAAATGATATTCACACTTGCACAACTTCACTCATATCACAAGATCATGTTAGGTTAGACTCATCTGTAATTTCTCATAATATTGTGCCCTTATGAAACAGAAATCCTAGTATCGAAATCAAAACCTTGATTGCAAATATGCTACAATGATTTAGGTATAATGTGACATACAAAAAAGCTTGGACAACTAAACAAAAAGCTCTTGAAATTGCTTTTGGAAATTGGGAACAATTATACAATTACCTACCTGTATGGATGACAGTTGTTCAATGTAACACCCCAAAATTTTGGGAATTACAGTCAATCACTGGGGTAAAATGTTAATTAGAAATAGTATAGAAAGATTTAGGGAAAATGACAAAAATATCCCTGGATATTTTCTAAATGACCAAGAATACCCTTAGAGTAACAATTACAGAAATGCCCTGAACAATTTCAGAAATGACGTTTATATCCCTAGGGTTAAAATGACAATTTTGCCCTGGATAATTTTGGAAATGACCAACATATCCCTAGATATTTTAGTAAGATATTTTTGGGGAAAAAGACATGAATACCCTTGAACAATTTGGAAAATTACCATCATGTCCCAAGGGTGGAAAATGACCAAAATACCCTTTAGTTTAAAACTGACTAAGATGACCTCAGAAATTAATGGGAACCTGAGCAAAGGATAAAATGCTTTTAGACAACAAATGATCAGCAAGGTTGAGGGTAGAGAACTCTAAAATAGAATTTCTATGAATTTTGGAAGATAGGTTAAAAAGAGCTTAATCTAGACTATCCTAGGTATCATAAAATTATGAGAAAAGCATAGACATAATCTATGGAGTTTTCTCTTAATTATGAAAGGAATAGCTCTCCTAAATAAGTTAGTTTAGTAATTTTAAGCAATGAACCAATAAGAATTCAAGTAAAGCTATTACATGTAATTGAGGGAAAATTGGTTAATATTCCTAACATAAGCCTTGGCCGAGTGATTGAAGATCAAGGAAGAAAAGCTTTGAGAAAATTCAAGAATAGCCACATGGATGATTAAGAAGCTTGGAGAATACCATTGGTCCATGTGGAAAGTAAATCATTAATGCTTTAAGATATTTCATGAACTAAATTCAAAAACATACTACAAGCCAAATACTATACGTAGGAACGAAAAAACCAAAGAAATTCCCTACACATCTTGAAGTGCACGTGCAAAGGAGGAATTAAGGAGAAATATGTAGAACCTAGACACTTGGAAGGTAGGAATTCAATAGCCAATGAGGTAAAACCTAGTGGAAAGCCAAGCAATGATGGCTTAAGGAGATATTTGTTG
>PYAF01002261.1:83991-98610 GCA_007407185.1 Glycine tomentella
AAATATCCCTTTAAAATTTTAAATAAATCCAATAGTTAACAAACTCAGAATGAATATTTTTATAACATGGGTTTTGGGCAGAAATTTTTATGACTAAGCCTAAGCTACCCCACGAATTTGAATAAAAATCAAAGAGAATGCACTTAGCTTGAGTAGTCCACGTGAAAGAAAGGAAAGGTGTGGAATTCTCATGAAGCAAGACACTTGTAAGGTCCTAAATCCTTAGCCAATAAAAGGAGAACAACCAAAGAGCAAGGTAATGATGGACTTTGAAGATTTTTGTAGAAAAAAACAAATAACCTAGCTTATATGAAGAAGAAACTGTGGGTATGGCTGGATTAGAGAGAGGGAACGTGCAAAACCTTGCCTTGTCCATTCCAAAACAATTCCAAAACATTTTCAAAACAAACCAAGAGGAAACCGTGCAATCACCCTAGCCTTACACCACTTTATTTTCAAAATATTTTCTAAACAAACCTAGAAGGGCATAGCCGTTCAATTACTCCATTTTGTATCCTACCTTCTTCTCATTTTAATCTTCTTCATCATTTCCAAATTATACCTTGTACCTAGAACAAAAATCAAAGCCTACCTACTTGAAAGTCCACGTGAAGCATCAAGGAAATTAGGAACAAAGCTATTCAATTTTTAAAGAGAAAAGACAAGGTACGGGAAGTATTTGGTACACATGGCTTAGATAATTAATTAGGTTATGTTTCCATTTATTTAAGCTATGTTATCTTTTATTCTTTTAAGACCTAAACTATGTACACCATGTGTTTGTTTAAATACCTTAATGAACTAAAAAGGGAATAAAGATAAGTAACTTTACATGAATCAAGGAATAATTATTTTGAATCTAATCTAGTAATAAAGTGATTAAGTAACCTTAGTTAACTTGAAGAATAATTAATTTGAATCTAGTCTAATAAGAAAGTGACTAATTAATCTAACTTTTTATACTTTGTGGCTATATCTACTTGCTTTACAAAGGATGTGTGTTATTTATTAGTTATTTGATGTGGTTGTGTGTTACTTATTATTTATTTGATGTTGTTGTATATTACTCACTTGATGATGAATCTTGATTTGTACCAAGGTTGTATATTACTTGATGTTGTTGTATGTTACTCATTTGAGGTTGCACTTTAATTTGTATTAAGGTTATATGTTATATTGTTTAAGATGTTGAAAGTGGTGGAATATGTATACTTAAAGAAAATTATAGTGCACTATTACCTTTTATATATTGAATTGATCATGATGGGTGAATAAAACTTTTGGTGCCAAAGTTATGAGAATTTGAGAATCAAAGTAATGATAAAGAGTAACTGGAAAATAAAAAGAAATCATTCCATACATCATTCGCATTTATTCCCCTCGGAATGGAGGGAGGTCTCACTGGAGTGGGTGGGATTGTTCCACTGAAGTGGGTGGAACTATTGGTATCCTTTTTATCCCCTCGGAGTGGAGGGAGGTCTCACTGGAGTGGGTGGGACTGTTTCACTGGAGTGTGTGAAACTATTCTGATTTTGGTACCTTTTATTAGGCCTCTGAGATCTCAGTCATGCATCATGATAATTAAGAAAGCATGCATCATTCATCATGTATCTGTTTTATAATTGTTATTTGGTTTCGATTATTTATCTGTTTCTGTTGTTTATCTAACCATGTTTATCAAATACTTACCATAGTTCTGTGTCTGTGGTTGACACCTGTGATGACCCCAATTTATTTGGGCGAGTAGAGAAACAGTGGAGCGTAAGCTGTGAAGAGTTTTGAAGGAAGAATAATGAAGATGTGTTGATGATTTATACTAAATTTGAATTGTTTGTATTTTACATTGGTTGTATTTGGGACTGTCTAATGAACTATGCTTTGTACTGTATTGATGGACTGTATTTTATTATTAAACCGTGCAGAGAGAGAATTCGTTTATGATATCAACGATTGGCAACAATTGCAAGCAAAGAGAAAGGATTTTCGCAAAAAATTTATAACCAATCCAATTTTAATACAAAGTGGACACGAGTTTTTAATTAAAATCAATCAAGCACGAGAGAGTAAAAGAGAGGCGTTACATTCAACACTTTGTACCAAGTACAATTGTTAGATACAAAAAATCCACTTCAATGGAAGATGGTGAGGATGAGTCTTTTAAGGTGATTCTTAGTCATGTATTTTGGGCTTTTAAGCAATGCATTGAAGACTTTAAATATTACAAGTCAATTGTGCAAGTAGATGGAACATTTTTAACTAGAAAATATTGTGGTACTTTGTTGACTTCCATTGCACAAGATGGTAGTAGAAACTTTTTTCCAATTGTTTTTGCAATTGTTGAGAGAGAGAGCAAAGAAGCTTGGATGTGGTTCTTGCATTATTTAAGGAGATATGTTACACCTCAACCAAATTTGTGTATTATATCATATAGGGGAACCAGTTTGCTAGCAACTTTGCGATTAGAACGAGTTGGATGGACTAGATCAGATGTATCTTCTGTCTATTGCATTGTCCACATTGCATTAAAATTTAACAAACAATTTAAAAATGTTGAATTAAAAAGACAAGTCATCAATATGGTAAGCTTATAACCATTTCATGAATCAAATTCTTGCATTATTATGTGTTCACCATATTTGATACTCATTGTTTTGTCTTTTGTCAAAGGATATGAATTGAGGAAACAACGATTTAAGGCAAAGTTGCTAGCAATGCAATCAGAGTTTTTACGAGCAGCAAATTGGTTGGACCAAATTCCCAAGAGTAAATGGACTCAGGCATATGATGAAGGCAAATAGTATGGGCATATGACTACCAACCTTGCCGAATGTATGAATCCTGTTTTGAAAGGAACCCGAGCTTTGCCTATTACTGCTTTAGTCAATGAAACATTTAATAAAATAAATGACTCATTTGTTATTAATGGCATGAAAATCATGAATATGATAAAGGCATGACATAGGTACTTTGAAGAGGTATATGTCATGATGCAAGAAAATCGACACATTGCAACCTAGCATTATGTTCGCATGTACGTTCAGGAAACAGGGGAGTTTGAGGTTTAAAAAATTGCAAATATGCGGCTTGGGCAACGAGCAATGACATGCAGTGTCAAATTGAACGAATGGTCGTGTGATTGTGGACAACTTCAGGCATATTTAATTCCTTGCTCGCATGCAATTGCAATGTGTGCTTCTTGCAATTTAAATTACAATGACTTTGTTAACCTTGTATACAAGTTGGAAAACATTTAAAAGTTTATTAGAATCACTTTCATTCCCTTGGAAGCGAAGATAATTGGCCTCAATATTTGGGTCCATATTTTATGTCATCCTTCAAAATGACAAGAGACATTGGGAAAGCCAACCACTACTCGTATACATAATAAGATGGACAAACCAATTTCAAATAGACCAAATAAATGCTCATTGTGTATAACTGAAAGACATAATCATTGTAACTGTCCATACAAGGAAATTGATGACTAATATTATTTCTACCTTTTATTACTTTTATTTAATTTGTATTGTTCAGTTTATATTCATTACACTTTTATGAAGGCATAATAACTACTTTTATTACTAAATTATAATATGTTGTTAATATTAAAATAATTGTTAAAATAAAATTAATGAATATTATTTTACCAAATTATTAATTAACTTAATGATAATTGTAAAAATTAATTTGATATTATAAGTTAATATTAATAACAAAAAAAATTTATTTAAATTTAAGTCTTTTCAAATATAGAAAATATATTAAAAATATAGAGAGATATTAAATAAATAAATATAGTAAAAATTAATAAAATATTAAATAAAATCATATAAAAAATATTAAATCAAACTACAAAAATTAAAAATACTTTTATTTTTAAATAATTAAATTAAACAAATTTTTACAATTTTTTTTAAAATATAAACGAAACTAAAAGAAATACTAAATTAAAAAAAGTAAAAAAAAAAGGGCATACAATTTTAAAGTCGTAAACGCACTTAAAAAAGGATCATACAACTTTAAAGTCTTGTAAACCCAAAAAAAAATGCCACACAACTTTGAAGTTGTAATGGGTAAAGACTAAAATCATAATATTTTTTATGATTTCAGTTTAAAAAGTAAAAAAAATATAAAATAAATTTTGTTACGACTTTAAAGTCGTAATTTAAAAAAAAATACTACATTAAGTTGTAAAATCTTTTACAACTTCTGTTAAAAAAATAAATGTTGTGATAAAAATTACGACTTCTAACTCAGAAATTATAACACCTATTATAACTTATTCCAATTTAATAATTTATTTAAATTTTATCCCAAATGGTAATAAAAATAAAATAGTACACCAAAACCGTTTTGCAATGAAAAATATTTGTTTTCAAATTCATATACGAGACTCATTATGAAAAATTAAAAACTAAATCATATACAAGACTAATAAAATATCTAATGATCACTTTAATTTCTATATCTTATTATTAAAAATATTCATAATACAAAAAAAACACATTGATGTAAAAGTAAAGTATTATTTATTAGAACAAAAGTCTAAGTTAATTAGTAAAAGTTAATATAATCAATAATTTTGGTTTTGAATTCTAAATATAAAGTTTTATTAAATATTTGGAGAATTTTTTATTACTTATAATAATTTTACTAATTTAAATAAAATTGTTTTCAATGACCAATACTTAGTATGTATATAAAAAGAATATTAATATATTTTCATATTAAAATTCATTTTACTCTCATTTTCTTTTTTATTTATTTCCTATAACATTATTTATCATACATACATGCACTAGCACTATTATTTTGATCAACCAACTACTTAAGTATTAATTATGATTAGAAAAAATTATTATACATTAATAATTATATAATTATTTAATCATAATTAATTATATTTAATAAATTATTAATTTTTAAAATAATTGTTTTAAACTAATTAAAATAATAATTTTTATTAAATAATAATGTAAAATTATTTTATATTTAATATATTAACATCTTAAGACTATGATAAATGACGACTCTACGGTGGTAGAGTGTAATAGGTCTCTCAATCTGAGAAAATAATTTATGACCATTAGATTACCTTGTTTAAAAATCAATGGCCGTAAACTTTTCTTCTTTTATTATTCACCCCCCCCCCCAATTTTTTGTCCTCCTGCCTTTATTCTTTCTTTCTTCCCCTTTTCTCCCGTTCTTCCTCTCTTCGCAACGGTGGTGCCAAGACGACCGGTGATGGCGGGGATGTTGATGTGTCGTTGCCTGACCGTTGTGCGGAGCAGCGCAAAGAAAGGTCATAACGTCCTTGTGCCGAGTAAACAAGAGAGAACTTGAGAGGGTCTTTCACCGTTTTGCTTGCGGTGTTCTGCCACAAGATCTCGACCGGAGAAAAGCATGGAAGACAAAACAATCACACAAAACTTGAAATATCGATTGCCTCACTTAAACCCAAATTGGATCCAATTGAACAAACCAAAATTTTAGTCTCCCGAAGTTGAGCTTTTTTGATTTTTTTTTTGTGTATGTGCCGATTTTTTCTCATGGGTGCCAAGTTGTGAGTTTGTTTCCTGCATAAACGTTGTTTCTGTGCCATTTTACTCTCAATTTTGAGTCCAATTTGGGAGAATAAAAGACGTGAGATTTTGGTTCTGAAAATTAGATGACATTGTTGATGACGTTTTCTGATTATATTTGAAATTGCAGTTTCAAGGAAATTATTGTACTACTAATCTGTACTATTTGTAATCTAGCCTTGTTTTCTATGTTTAGATCTATGATGGGTGGTTGTGCTTGGTGGCAGCGCAGTCTCCATGGTGACCATCTGTGGACGTGGAATAGGGAAAAAGGAAAAAAAAAAAAAAGGAGGTGAGGGAGGGGTTTCCGAAAATTGCTTTCTGTGTAGGTGTCGTTGTCAAAGACAAGAAAATGGAAGAAGAAAGGCAAAAAAAAATAATAAAAAAAAGAGACGCCGCCTCCGGAGGTGAATGTCGGCAACAACGCAATGGTTAACAATAGTGGTGATGAAGAAGTCAGAGGGGTAAATCAGGAAAGCTAAGAAGAAAGGGAAAAAATAAAGGAAAAAGAAGAAAAAAAAATTCATCCATGGGATTAAAATTTGATAATTCTAATGGTGGAAATTCACTTTCCTATTGTGGGAGACCTATTACACTCTTCGCATGGGTCTATGATACATACATACATCCCAAAATTGAAGTATAGATTTTGCCTTTTGACAGGAAACTAGAAGTATAGATTTAACTCTTTCCCGTTGGTGTTTATCTTTGGACAGGCCAGAGTGTGTGGGCGCTAAATCACCGTAAAGGGATCCGGGTCGGGTGGGAAATAACTAATGGGTTTTCTTTTGGTTATATAGTTCGAGAACCATAGTTGCAAGGTGTCGGAAATAATAATATGATAAGATTGGGTCCCTCACTGTAAAGAAATCTTTGCAATCTAATTAAATCACCAATGGATAAATAAATTTAAAAAATAAAAAGTTCTGCAACCCGACGGACGGATTGTGAGATCTATTGCACATATATGCATGTTGCGTTGGTGTTTTGGTTGGTGTGAATGTATGTATGTATGTAGAGTCTGTCGAGTTTGAGCTCAGATTACTAATTTTCAAAGCATGAATACAAACGCAAACAGTGTGCATGTATTTTAATTGTGTTTGTCAATGTATACCGAAGACATTGTGAGTCATGTAATTTAATGATTATGAGGCTGATACCACAAATTATTCGTAGTTTTGTGGGTTGGTTGGTAGGTTTGATGTTGTATACAGTTTAAGTCTCAAATTATGACTTGTTACAGTGGTGGTGGTAATAATTTGATTTGGGGATCTGTAGTAGTGTTTGTGTATTGCCATCGGCTTTATGTATGTGAATATATAATTGTTGATTGCAAGGTGGTAAACTGATTATGTATGTGGTGAGGCAAAATAGGTTGCTTTATTAAGGTTTAAATTATTGAATGTTATTATGTGATTTTGACAGGGTTTGGGTCAGTTACGGTGTCAAGATGATGAATTGTTATCGGAGTGATAGCGTTCATACACGAATATCTGGGCATGATGAGTTTGAACATGAAGAAGATGATGAACAGGTTCATGAGTTAGCTGATTTAGAAGAAGACTGTCAAGAAAATGAAGATGATCAGGAGGTTGAATGTGAGAACATGGGCGGAGGTAATATTTCTTATTCATATGATGAGGATGTGATAAATATTAATAGCATGGTTGACATTAGGATGCTTGATATGCATACAATTAGCATTGAAGATGTTGGGAGATTTAGATTTTGTGAGTTGGAAATAACATATCAATTCTATTGCTGGTATGGTAGAATTGTTGGGTTTTCTGTGCGAAAGGATCACATTTTAAAAAACAATAATGGTGAAATTGTCCAGCAGACGTATGTTTGCTCACGGGCTGGTTTAAGAAGGGAAAAAACAATAGGTACACGCGAAAACGACGACCGAAGAATGTAACTAGGTGTGGGTGTCAGGCGATGTGTCGTGTACATGTTGATTATGCGACTCGCGTATGGTATGTGGCATTTTGGAATTTTGATCATGATTATGATTTGTTGGAAAGTTTACATTGTAGTTTGTTACCGTTGCATAGGAGAATGGGAGAGAGTGATAGGATTCAGATTTACAATTTTAGAAAGGTTGGTATTACGGCACCTCAGATCTATGCCTCATTTGCAAATGTTGCTGGTGGATATGATAAGGTAGGCTTCATAAGGAAGGATATTTATAATGAACAAGGCAGGATGAGGAAGCATAAAACATCCGATGCTGCTGGTGCATTAAAGTACCTATATCAATTATTTGAAAAGGATCCAATTATGTTTGTGGCCTACACGGTTGATGAATGTCAACGGCTGCAGAATTTGTTTTGGTGTGATGCTGAAAGTAAATTGAACTACTTGGTGTTTGGTGATGTTGTTGCTTTCGATGCGACCTATAAAAAAAATAAGTACCTTTGTCCATTTGTGATTTTTCCAGGTGTGAACCACCATAATCATGCGATAGTGTTTGCTGCTGTTGTTGTGACCAATGAGACAGAGAACACGTATGTGTGGTTGTTGGAGTAGTTCCTAGAAGCCATGAATGGGAAACCGCCTTCGTCAGTCATTACTGACGGAAATATAACTATGAAGAACGCCATCAAAAGAGTGTTCCCGAATGCTCATCACAGGTTATGTGCATGGCATTTGATGCGCAATGCAATGAGCCATGTACGGGACAAAGGTGTGTTGAAGTGCTTGGAAACTTTGATGCTTAGTGATTTTGATATGTATGAATTTGAGGAAAGATGGAGGGACATGGTTGTCAAATATGAGTTAGAAGATAACACTTGGATCACCGAATTGTATGGTAGAAGGAAAATGTGGTCCCCTGCACATATTAGAGGCAATTTTTTTGCCGGCATCCATACCACATCCCGTTGTGAAGCATTCCATAGTCATGTGTCAAAATACGTTAATGTCAAGTGTAATTTGACTGACTTTGTGGAATAATTTCAGAGATGCCTCACTTATTTTCAATATAGGGAGATCGTAGCTGATTACTTTTCTAGTTATGGCAATGTTGTTTTGGAAACCAATCTTCAGTCCTTTGAGAGATCTGATGCGAAGGTCCTTACTAAGGAGATATTTCTTCTTCTTAGGCTGACTATTGCAAAGATAGTTAAGCTAAGGGTAGTTGACTGCAAGGAGATGGTAATGTTTAATGTGTACACAGTTGTTAAGTACTGCAGTGGATGTACTTGGCATGTTTCGTATTGCCCATCATCATATGAATTCAATTGTTCTTGCTTGAGAATGGAATCCATGGGTCTTCCATGTGATCATATTGTTTTTGTTTTAGTATGTTTAAATATCACAGACTTTCCTAAGTCGTTGCTAGCGGATAGATGGTCAAAGTCTGCAACCGAAGATATTGGGAGATATGCAACATTGCTGCAGTTATCCAGACAGGTTTGTGAGGCTGCTTATCGTGTTGAGGAAGACTATGAGGATACTCTGGTCTTGTTCTCAAACCATCTGAAGAGACTAAAGTTGAAGAACAATAACATATGTTCTCAACTGAATATACAATGTGAACGGTTAACTGATAATGCATTTGATGGTGTTTTAGATCATGTTGTTATTGGAAGAAACAGTGGGCGTCAATCAATGAATGATGAACCGAATAGGCGTAGGAGGATACAAACATGTGGCAGGTGTGGAGCAGTAGGCCATAACAGACGAAAGTGTAATGGACCATTTGAAAGTGTGCAACATGCAGGTGGTGGTTTTGATATTCCTTCAAGTCAACAGGTCTACACAAGTCGTGTCCCCGGTGGTGATAACTATAATTATGCTATGGTATATAGTTGGATAATGTTGTTTTTGATTAGGTAGTTGTGCCTTCATCATAGAATATGCTACTAATTTTGTTACATTTTTTAATTGTTTGTTGAAGTTCATGGAGAACCCAACTTCATTTATTCCTTCAACCAGCCAGCGAAATGTTTAAAAAAGGTGACTATGGTTTATATATGTTGACTTGTTACTGTTGTAGATACTATTCTGGTACCATGGTAGTGGACATCGGATTGCCCTATACATGTATTGTACTTATGGTGGTTTATTTTGGTGGGCTCATTTTGGTGTTGCAGGTGTCATCCAAACTGTGATATGGATTGGAATGGCTTCGGTTTGGTTCATAGTATCGTTAGTTTATAGATACAACTAATTCATTGCAAATTTCCCATAATGTACTTTTATAAATATGTATATATTTATGACAATGAGCCTATTTGCTTTAGCAGATGGTATTTGGTATACAATGTAGTAATGAAGGTCCAAGGATTGTTCATTATTGTATGCATATTTTGCCATACCGGCATTGTGTGTGAAATTTGTTTTTCCAAGTTTAAAATATGTGATATAGGTACACGCTCCAGTGTGTAAGCCAATGAAATTGTTTTTTGTGGATATTTGCTGTTGTTTACCCCAAATGTCGATGATCATGAAATATATGGCCGCAACATATAGTCCAATACATTTATGCATTATATATATATATATATATATATATATATTGGTCTTATCCTAGATGATTGTCAACTGTTAATAATAAATGGTAGGTGCTGATTTTTGTATACCATTTAAATGGCATTATATTTTAGTTAGTGGTTATGAGTTATGACATTTATTACCAGGGAAAATAGACATGAACCAAAAATTCGGCTCCAATCTCCATCATTGTTGGTTTTCATAAATTAATACAATTGATTAAAATGAAATAATTGTCAATAAGCGATAAAATGACGATGCGGCAGCAGAAGAAAATAAGAAGAGGATGCAGCACCGTAATAGAAGCCTTTTATATGGGAATGATTAGGTTTTATTTGTATTTGGGCCCAGATCCATAAACCAATTACTTTCGGCACCCTTTATTGGTTACTGCACACATGCTTGCTCAATTTATTTTTTTTATTAGAAACTGGACTTTTGTTTTAATTTAAGTTATTATTATTTACACAATTTTTTTATTAATACACTTTACTTTTATTATGAACTCTAATACTTCAATTGTTAACAAATAGTTATTTTGACTTACAAATTATAATAATAATGATATTATTATTAATAATAATAATAACAATTACTTATTTTGACTTACAAATTATAATAATAGTAATATTAATAATAATAATAATAATAGTAACTTACTATGATAAACTAATAAGTGGACACTGTATGTTTATTGTACTACAACTAAGAAGGCATTATTACTGGTTACAGGGAGATCTCGCATGTGATAAAAGAAGGAAAGTACACCAACAAAACGTGTGTTTACATATGCATGTGACTAAACAAACTGGGATGCATTTATTAGATATACATTTATAACGTAGAAATTTATTTATTTGACAATAATTGATTTTTAATTTATTTGAATTGTCTTTGTTAAAATATAATCACCAATTAATTATTACATGTTAAAAAAGTTAATGATACAAATAAAAAGTATGTTCTTCATAAATTGTTGGAATAAGTAGATTCTGTTGTGTGTATATATTATGTTACTTTTTAACATTTCATTTAACAAATAAAAAATATCCTAGAGTCGTAGTCTATATTAATGTACCAAAAATCACTATATTTTACATGGCAGTCACGAATGAACATAATATACCCAGTTTCTATTACACAAAACTTGTGATATTTATCAACAAAATTAACCCATTAATTACATGGCCATTGTGTACATTAAATACATGAATGCTATTGTCCAAAAAAATACCAAAAAATACACCCGACCTTTCCAAAAAACCACAAAATATACGTAGGACATGAATATGTCATATTTCTAATTCCATTGTCACCGATAGCCCAGCACGAAATTGTCCCAATTCAGCTGTGCAGAGCTGACTAGCATGCTCTTGTTATCGTTGTGTGGGCCCAACAATAACCTCATTGCAACTTTCATCCTCACATGTTTGTCATTAAGCTAAAACATGAAATATTACATGTTACCTTGGGTGGGGGATAAATCACCATTGCCTTAAATTATGCCGAATAACCCAAATGCGAATAAGCTTGTTTACCAATCCATACAATATACAGAGGAATGTCTCTTCCATCTGCATCCAGTCAAGGACCCACAAAGCAGAATTGTCGCTGCATTACAGAATTTATTGTATCAAAACATAGTCAGGTACAACCAAAATTATACAATGATATTTGCCATGGTAGTTTGGAGTTTGTTACCTGGATCCGCAGTTTGGGATCCCCCTAGGTTGCACAATGTCCCAATTGTCCATATCTTGTGCATCCCAAATCATGTTTTCGATGTCATACATGGTAGCCAATACAAGTGATACAATTTCTTATCATGAATGCTTATAACAAGCAAATACCAGTGATTGGAGTGATCAAATATTGGAATGTAAATCTATTTGTGTCAAAACAATAACTGGAGATCATATTAAGTAATAAAATTGATACTCACTAGTTGATAAATTGCAAAAAACTTACATAATTAAGACCTGAATACAATGGCATGAAATCTTTTCCATAAAATATTCCAGTATTTTTGATACATCAGTACCCGAAAGTACATCAACCTATTACACACAACAGTTGATGAATGCATGATCAATTGCAGTTAACGAATTTAATATATAAACCGCTCAACAGTTAAAGAATTCATACAGCAAACGCCGGAGGAAGACACCACACTGTGTTGTTAGTCCCATTCATCTGTGAGTGTGTAATTTTTAGCGCCATGAACAACACAATTTGTACATGTTTATTACACTCACATCAAACGGATAACAACCATGGCATTCAGAAGGTACTAAAGTAAAACCCTATATGGCAGCGTGAGTGACTTGTACCTCAGGCGCAACTGTCTTCTTCGGACACAAACTTTCAAAATGCCTTTTGGTTCCGAAATTGTTTCCAACTCGGAATAATATTTCATTGCCGCTGTTATTGTTGTCACAATGTTTTTAAATGATAATGAAAAAAAAATAAACCAATTGTCACAACAATAACACATATTTGCCATATTTGCGAGTAATGCTCGCGCAATTTGCATACACTGGGTCTAGTTTCGAATTGAAAATATAAGCACAAACACGTGCCTCTAGCACAGTCAGGTTCATGTCCGTAGTTGGCTTAAACACACAAATCATACCCTAGGGCAAAAAACACTGTTAATTATGATATTTGTTTGGTATAACCGTACAGTAGTAATGACGAACCCAACAGTTGTTATGAAGGTGCAAAAATGTACAGTTACCTTCGGAAGTAGTTGGCCATTACCCTTGTTTGCGTTTGGTTTCAGTCTTGGTATTTCAAACACAGCGGTTGCCCTGCTATTAATATCTGCCTTCTCTTTCAGTTTCAATTTATCAACATTATATGTAAATGATTGCGTACCAGTTTTTATCTTTTTAAAGTTTCTTCCACCTAAGGTATCATCAACATTATATGTTGACTCCATTGGTATTTTTCCCTGCATTTGGACGTCATAACCATGTCAATGGACAGCAATGAAAACATGGAAACCAATCTTGTATTCAGTATTCGAAAGTATTTACTTACTTTGAATTGAACACCTCTATTATAGTTCCTCATGAAAGGTTTCTCCTTACACCTTTGTTCCGAACCTGTGTTGGAGTCGGATTTATCCCATGGCCAAGAATTTGTTGACGGTTTCAACCTCATTTTTCTATAGTCACGCAAAAACTTTCCGGTTACGAAACCTGAATTTTTTTCTGTATCATTACCCTCTTCATCTTCTGGGATTATAATGGTTTCAATGTTGTTCATATGTGACGAAGAACCACAACCAACACAACGACCCCCCATTTTGGCTGGGTCGTTCCCTCGATTGCGTTTTGCCTTTGCCGAATCCACCGTCTTTTCCAAAGGGGACAAATTGCGGCTTCCACAGACGAGCACATGGTCGCCTATATTGTTTGGCGATGCACATGGAACCTGCTGAGATAGATTCGAAATGGCCATTACAATGCCCTTTATACTATCCTCTAGGTCACAAAGCTTGTTATAAACATATTTATCGAACAACTACAAGTAATCAAATGAAAAAATGTTCGTCAATATTAATATGGTTTTCATTTTACGAATTTTTATACAGACTGTGTTATAGAGAACATTACATTCAGTGTTTGTTCAATGGTCTCCAGCTTTTTCATGATGTAAAACACATCATTGGAGTTGTTGCATTTACCGGTAGTAATACATGTTGTCTCAGTTGACAAACGAACCTGTTCAATTAAAACGTTGAACTACATTAAACAAATTGTGGTTGGAAGAAAAAATTATTATACAAACTTGTAAAAACAAGACTTCACTGCATCACTTTCCTCTGAAGCTCTTTGGACTATGTCATCGTGGTCTTTGATGTCGGAAATCTTGTCGTCGCCAACATGGCCGGTCCTGGTAGACCATCATTCCAAACACTTGACATACAGGAATGTGGCGAAAATGTTAAATGCAACCAAAGTTTTACGTACATGAATAAGGTTAACAATGACAATTACCTGGTTGAGTCGGTTAAGTTCTTCGATATGTCCATTTTCATTCAATAATAATAATCATTACGAAACTTCAATTTCCAAATCGCACAATCAACACAAATTGCACATGCAGTTAACCTTAATTTACTATGGAGTCGCGGAAACCGAAATCCCAAATTCTTGAGCCAAGCAACGTAATAATTACCACCTAGTAATGATAACTTGGTATGATGTAATATCCCGGTTTACGACAATTATAATTAATGCAGCCAACTGAGACACTGAGGTGACTTTCCAACTCACACACGTATACCGATGTGTAAGTGAAAAGCCTTCACAGGCCTGGTTTCCAAGACTACACGCAGTGGCGGAGCCAACCAATAATTTTAGCCTATGCCAAAAAAAATTGACATATCAAAATGTTTATCATAATTATGCAAATTTACATAACATTAAACATTTAAATAAACAATTGTCAATGATTATATATCAAAGGACACTAACCTTTTCGGTAAGCACTTCAAACATAAAATTTTCACTTTCCTTCTACACAAAATAAT
>PYAF01002261.1:98710-111433 GCA_007407185.1 Glycine tomentella
AATTAAATTAATATCAAATTTTAAGTAGTGTTAAATTTTAAGGAGTGTCAAATTTTATTTTTAGATAATACCAAATTTTAGATAATATTAAATTTTATTTTTAGGTAGTGCCAAATTTTATTTTTAATTCTAATTAATTATATAAATATATATAATTATTGAACAAATTAAAAAATTAGCCAGTACCATGGCCATGGCTAGTTTCAATAAGGCTCCGCCACTGACTACACGAATGGCTTTAATCCAACAGACATATTAATATAATTAATATTAATAAAATTAAATTTGCAGAATGACCGATGGTTTAAAATCATTGTGGAAAAATAAAAAACCATTACTCCTTCCATTATAATTCTTGGTTTTCACGTCCATGGTTTAAAATCTTGTTACGTTGTGCATGTTTTTTGTTTGGATATCATTGGGCCGATGACCGCAGAATACATGGCCCAATAACGTACATGTAATACCGGTAACCACAGCATACATGCATGGCCCATTTGGTTACATGTAATAACGTTTGTGTCACATTCTTGTTCATTTACTCCTTTCCGATAGTCAGTGGCCATGGCGGAAAACAGAACCACCAACGACGACATGGCTATCGTGCTGATGAACATGAGAAGGGCAGGACCGATAGCTTCGTTTAACACGGTTTATGTCGTCGACCAGGTTAGCTGTCACATGCTTGTTTTAAACTTGTATCATATACAATTATATCATCTGTGCCTACAATTATTGACTATGTTTGTTTAACTATGTAGCCGTTTGCAGAGGTTAGTAAAACATTTGCCCACAACTGGAAACAACATTTAGATTTTAGTTGACTGTTATGGCAATCGTCATGTCGGTCGTTATAACAAATCCGTCCAACACCCGTCAATTTATGATGGATGGACGACGGTTGCAGCTTATTATGGTCTAAAAGGTCATGAGCAGATGACGTTCACCTTTTTTGGGCGGTCCATTTTTTTAATATCCGTTTGGAAAAATCCTTATCCACCGCAGGGTTATCCGAAATGGCATTCGTTGTACAGAATGAACCCAAACTCCATCATTTTCTGCTTCTTCCTAACTAAACACAAGGTCTCCTGCAGTAGCGTTGTAAGTGTTAATATTTTCCATGTATGTCTCATAGCATTGGTTTTCAATACATGTTGACGTGTAATTCCCCATTGTTGAGTGACAAACTTTTGTTTGTTCAGGATGTGCCATCCCCTTGTTACCATTTCTTACGTCAGTCACAGTTCACCCACCTATATTTCGAAGGGACAATGCGATGCAAGGTTTTCCTGAATCATGACAAAAACAGAGCAAAATTAGGTGCCGGGTAGAGGCAGTTTGTGAAACATAAACAGTTGTCGAAAAATTTAGAATTTACTATGGAGTTCCCACATCCATCTTATCCCATTGTTCTTTGGTACACTACTTGATATACAGTATGTTCTTTTGATCTTTCAAAATGCCGTAGACAATATCCGAAATTATGTCTTTTTATGATTTACGTTGAACTTTTCAATTTCCATGGTTTAAGATTTGGCTATCAGTGTAACATTAACATTAACCTTACATAGTACATGATCATATGTGTTTTCTATTGGTGCCAATTACATGAAATTATTTAATTTGAAGTTTTAGTCGTATATGTATTTAAGGTTACAATATTTGAATTGGTTGGGTTTGTATACAACTATTTCATGGAAAATTTTATGCACTATTCAAATGATATTGTACGTCTGTCGTTCTGTGTATGGTTTTACATTAGCCCTGTTAATATTGAACTGGACCTCAAATTTTTTCAACAATTCCTCTACATAAAATTTTTCATAGCGAATATATTATTCGTTGCCCTATTTACTAAAAACTATTTTTAATACGACTTTCTAAATTGTATATTTAATATGTTTTAATGGGATGCATGATGATTTATAAATTGTTATAATTCACAGAACTATGAATCTCATGAATTATCAAAAGTTACAATTTAATATCTTTTCACTATATTTATCTTTAAGTTGTGTTATTTAGTAGATTTTGTAATTATGATTAATAATTTAATTAATATTATATTTTAAACATTTTATAAAATATATATTTATTTTTATTTTTGTTAAACAAATTTTTAATTGAAAGTTATTTATAGAATTTCATTCAATAACATGATATTAATAACATTTCCTAAACAAAATAATTTGAAAACTTAAACAACAAACGTTAAAAGCAATAAAAAACAAAAAACGTAAACAAAAAATAATATAACAAAGTAGTATATTAAGTTACGAACTCACCAAAAAAACCTAGTATATTACCTTACGAGTCCCTTAAAAATAACAAATACAACTTTTAAAAACAAAATTACAAAGGGGCATATTTATTTACGCGTTAAGGTCTGTCAAAATTACGACCACTTTGCAATCGCATTTTTATAAAATTTCAGCCCCTTCAAATAGTAATTAAATACATGATTACAGTTAAAAAAAATTAAAAAAATTGAACAACTAAAATGTTGTATGATTTACCCCTTTTTCGTAAATTATTTTAAAAAGTACCACCAATCAGTAATTAAAAAATAATTACTCCCTGTTGGTAAATTGGCGTGGACATTTAAAATATAAGAAGTACATTCAGTCAGGAAAATATATATATGTTAATTGTATTATATCTAAATTTTGTACTGAATTGGACATAAGTCAAATGTCATTTATAAATTATGAAATGCAGTGGAATCCAATTCAATATGAGATTGGTCGAAATTGTGCTCGACGGGTGTGACTGGGCCCATTAGATGCACATCAAGCTCAGTAGTTTCTCTGACAAGGATTGCTGTGTATAAATCAAAACAGATGATTTCAGCAAGTATAACAATCGAAAAACCATCGGACGAAACAACTTACAGTGTCACCAGCATCCTCAGTTCAATGCAGGGAGGCCATTGATGGGTCTGCTTTATCCTTTCAAATGTAACAACATACAGTTTAATGACTTCACGTGACAGTATAAGCATACAGTGTTAGTTGTTCACATATTATTTGACCATCATACAACAAATATAAATAACTTCTTTGATAGCACAACCATGACTTATGCAAAATTATCGTTTGCCACATTAATGGGATTGTTGACGGCCACCACAACACAACACAGACAGTACTAAATGCAGATAATATAAAAACTTGGATATCAAAGGTTGAAAGCTGTCCAAGAACAGTGTTGACCAATGTATCATCTTCAGATATTTGAGAAACAGAATATCGTGTATTGCCAGGCACAACTTTGAATCTGAAAGCCAATTTTTCCCCCAACACACGATCAAGAGACTCTCGTATATCTCTAGGATCAAAATCTCCTTCCTGAGTAACCACAAACAATACAATGGTTTAACAAATTACCACAAATCATACACTGAAAGTGACCCAAACATAATATCCAACCTCAGCAATAATTTTTTCTTTAAGTTCAGCTGCAGTCTCATTTATAAGAGCAACACAATGATGATCCCACAATGTAAAAATGGCGGATTCACGTGGTTGAGTTGCCCTAACATCAATCCGATACCTACGGCACAATTGTAAAATACATGTTGTTTACAAACGTACTGTGGACCAACATTAAAATATAACAGTTGTACCAGCACTACCTTGGTATAGATGCAACACTTTGATTACCACAACCAACACAAATAACAGGCGAAGCCTGAGCATCAATTTTTTTGTTACATTTGGGGCATGCATCATAGACCCAGCCATTAGCTACCAACAACTTTTGTATAGTACCCACAGTAACACACATAGACTCCTGCAACATAAATGATAAAACATGATGCGTTTATTGCAAAATGGGGAAATGAATATTCCATGTATCGTGAATGATACCTTTGTAACTTGACTAAGTTGATCCAAATTCTTCGCATGTGCATTATACAAAAAACAATCTACATTAGTAGAGGAACAAAAACCATAAATCTGGCTTCCAATTTGGCTATATGCCTTGATACTCCCTTCAGTTGGATCCATTCTGGAAAATTTTAAAAACATATAATCATGACAGAACATTACCGAATATAAGCCTATGACATAACAATAGAGGTATGATAATTACGAATAAGTCAATCCATCCTTGAATTCAACAATTTCGTTAATGTTGCTGTTGACAAACATGTGTGAACCATACATGGAATTCTGAATAGAGAGAGGATAAAGACCTGCATTAAAATCATTCAATTACAACAAATATTTATAACCAAGCAAGACATAACAGAAGAACATCACTATTGAACAACACCTCTAGCTTCTTTGATATTTGCCATAGTTAGCATGAACACCACAGGACCAGTCAGCTGTTGATCCAATAAATTCTTCAGCTCTAGAGCAAGTGCCTCCCACAAAGTACAATTTAACAAAGTTCCACTGTGTCATAATACAACAAGGACACTCAACACTTAAGTAGAAAACAACTGTCATGTACATAATACATGAAGCCAAACTATAAAAGTATTTCACAAAAAAACAAAATTACTTGTAAATAATGACACAATACCATTCATCCCTTAGATTGAGAAAGACTTTCTTTGGTTTCCCATCCAACTGCCATTGAACAGGTTCAACAAGCTGACCAATAACATCTTCAACAACATAGCATGCCCACACAACTTTCATCAATAACATGTTATTTAACTAAATTTTGTTCAAAATTGTTAAAGTTAATATTACCAATTAAATAATCAGGCGTGGCGGATCCATCAAGAATGCCATCAAACTTTGTGAAACTATACAAACACTTAGGTATGTCAGGTATTTCATGTGGAGTAATTTTGGTTGTCTTGACCAACTTGATCTTGAAAGCATGCCTCGTAGCCTTGCAGTGACCTGTATTTTTCTCGACCTCGAAGTTTTGAATGACATAACATTGACCAACATGAAAAATGTCATTTACAATCCCAACATCAACATTCTTCATCTGAGCCAGCATTTTATCACCCTGGAAAATAAATATCACAACTTATCGCACAGAAAACTGTGTCAAATGCAAAACTAAGAACAACACTGAAAGAAAACTAACCTCCTTGTCAACCAATATTGCCTCAATGTTACACAAAGCTCCTCTCGGTATAGTCCACATGTTTAAAACTCGAACAACAATTTTCCATGTTTCTTTTTCATCATTTACCTCAGCCACAGAATTTAGTCTACGAAGAGCTAATCTACAAAACCATAAACGATTTTTAGACGTTATGCTAAACTATAACAGAAGCCGTATCAAGTTTATGTCACCACTTAAGTAAAAACTTACCACGCGACATGAATGTTGCCTAAATTTGTGTATCCGGTGAAGATGAACAGTATGCACGGTGAACGCGAAACTTGGTAACCTGGTCTTGAATGTCCACCTGGAACGACAAATCAGTGTGTTTTGCTGCGTTTTTTTTTTGTCAACACATTGGCCTTGTAGCTGAGATGCCGTACAAATGCGGACGAACTGGGATGCGGAGAAAGAGCTGAGACAGACTGACTGTGTGGTCTTGTTAGACATTTCAAAGTTGTACAGTAAAATTAAAACTTGTGGGAGAAGTTGTGTGAACAATAATAATATAATATATAAATGTATAATTTGTAAGTATATTATATGCATACTTATATTATATTATATATTATATATTATATAAAATTAAATATATGTATGGAATATGTATGTAATATGTATATAATATAAGTATATAATATGTGTGTATTATATACTTATTTATTTGATACAATAAAATTTAAAATAAAATATTTGAATATATGTTTTTATGTTACTTACAAAACATCAACTAAATTTGTATTATATTTGTATTGTGGTCATTAAATTTTTAATTGTGATGAAGGATAATAAACATTTCGCACATTAATTAGTTAAATTCTTTGGATTAGTTATTTGAATATTATACAAAGAAGAATGCAAAAGTTATATTACAATGTTGACAGCAACATATCACAGTAACATATCAGTTCAACCGGCCAATTTTAAAAGAAAGCAAACTGCACCATACAAACCAAAATAACCTGATCTTTAACAAGCATTAAGTATACATAGATATCTTTCTATTGCCCCTTAAATCGGTCAATTTGGATCATAGTTGACTGATCAATAATTTCTGCAACACTGTCACTTTCACAAAAAATATATGCTAAAAACTTAGTACAACACCTTGTGCTAACTTTGCATAACAAATTATAGGAACCTCTAAAAATAGGACCAAAATTCCTTAACAGACCTAAGTATCTTAGCTTTCAAATGGCACCGATTTTAGACAAATTGGATAGTGTTATGCATAAAACATCAGGGCTAACCAGAGAAGTGTTGTTTGTTGTCATGAACTTGCATGTATCATTGATGCATGTAAGGCCACCCTAACCTAAAAGCAGGTTCTACTCACTGCAAATCAAACTTCGAAACTGTCTCAGCCTCCCAAAAGTCAACAATATGCTATACTTTGTTAATTATACTTTGTTTTCAACGACAAGTTTTTTTATTTATTTATAAAAACGTCTATTTTTGTTCTAGTCACAAGTGTTTCAATATGTTAAATACCTTTCTATCATCACAATTAGTTATCTCATAGGTAAAAAACATGTAATGGAAGATTTATTTATTAATTTTTTAAAGGTCTCTTTAAACATTTTTTAAGCATTTGTAGACATGAGACTTTAACTGTCTGGATATGCTTATTTTTTTGCATTCACAAAACTCGAATCAAAATCTTGTTTAAAGTTCACTCGCGTGGTTTCTTTGTTATTTATAGATATACAAGACAAATATATATGGATAGGCTTACTATAAATATCAAGTCAATAACCTTGTTATTTTTTATTTAAAGTACAATTTTTAAATTTTTTTGCCGTTATGGTTGGCCCCAAAAAGTTTTTTACCCATTTAAACTTTTTTTTCCGCTGTAATGCGGGCGATATTCATTGCTCCAGTATTAATTTGATAAGTAAATTAACTTTTTCTTTTAAATCCTAAATACTCATTATATCATTTCTGTTAGCCCTTTCACACGTTATCTCTTTAACGCGTAACAAGTGGTATTTCCTATGTACGCAAGGTATCATACTAGCCAATTAAAAAAAATACAAAATCCCAATATTATTTTAATTTTTCTTTCGAAAAGTAAAAATTATATTCAATAAAGGACATGAGTCAATAGAAGCATGGTAAAAAAAGCTTGTGTAATGTCTTCTAAATAGTGTTAGTAGCAGCAAAGTGGCTCTAAGCAAATTAAATATTAATATATTAAAGAAAGCATTAAGAGGGAAATAATTTACTACTAATAAAGCTTTCATGAGTAAACCTAAATATAGAAAAAATTATAAGAACAAAATCCTTTAACATCATTAGACAATTTTCATATACATAATACACGCACACAATATTATTTACTTTTACTTATTATTTTTATGTAGAAAAATATCACAATTGTCAAATAATTGAGCTACAATAAACTATAATAAGAGATAAATTCATTGTCATCAATAGATATATTATTTTATTGGGTAAGAACTAAATAAATGTATAATTTTATTTTAAACGACTTCGAGCATATATATAAAGTTTTTGTTAATGAAATAGGAATCTCTAACTAATATTATTTTTTTTATTTCATTAAACATTTTAAAATTGGACACATCATTGGTGAATGGGTGAAAATATCATAGTGACAACCTGAGTGATAAAAATTACAAGTATAATTTACGAAAAATAATTATTCTCTAGGTCATCTTGAGTGAACTGTTATGAAAAAAAGTTTTTTTAAAAAAATATTTAACATAGTTATATATTAAACAATCAATAATATTTATTTTAATAAATACATTATTTGTGTTTAAATTTTCATCATATAGATTTGAAATTTTTAATCTCTTTTTATTTAATTAAATTATTACGATTACCAGTATAATAGTATTTAATTAATATATTTATTAGAAAATAATAATTTGACTCTTTGTTATAAGACAATAAAAATTAATTATTTTAAATTAATTTATCAATAATATCATAAATAAAAATATTTTAAATATAGGAAATAGATAAAAATTAAAATTAAATTATAAAAATTTCTTACTCATTATATTATAATCTTAATTAGTTTTAATTTCATTTTTTATGATAAAAATTACAATTTTCATTTACGGCAAATAATTATTGGATGATATCATCATGAGTAAACCATAACGAGGAATTAAAAAAAAAGTCTTTAATACAGCTACATATTAAGCAATCGACAATTTTTTTTTATTAAATGTAGTATTTGTTTTAAATTTTAATCATATAAAATAATCGGCAAATAGCAGTCAAATAAAATGGTGATATTTTAAAAAAATTTAAAAATTATAGTTTTATTATTTAAATTTAATCAAGATTTGATATTTTTAAATTGTTTTTATTTCATTCAATTATTACTATAACCAACATAAAACATTTACTTATTATATTTATTAGAAAATAATAGTTTAATTCTTTATTGAACTAAAATTAATCAAGTTAAACTATTTTATCAATAATATAACAAATAAATATTTTTTTAGTTACAATAGACATAAAAATTAAAATTATTTTATAAAAATACGACGAAGCATGGTGGAGCGTAGCGGAGCGACCCGTGCGTCCGCACGCATTGTACCTTAACTCTTTAACCAATCACAACTTGACAACTCATCGTACCTTAATTCCCCATTCCTTCTTTATAAAAAATACAACCTAACAAGTGACAACCTTCTTTATATGTAAATATTCCTTAACCCTTGTGTTTCTCTTTTGAGCTAATTCTATTTTATTTGTGCTTTTCATAGAATTGCTAGTATTTTTCGAATTTGGGAAATCGTATTTGATGTCGTTTGGAGGGATTTGTTATAAGTAAGGACGTGATGTTTGCCATTACTGTCATTTACGTTAAATATCACCACCTGGTCATCATAACTTGTCATCATGTAATATCCCGATTTACGCAAATTGTAATAAATGCAGCCGACTGACACACGCTTAGGTGACTTTCCAAGTCACAGACGTATATCGATGTGTAAGTCAAAATGCTTCACAGGCCCGCTTTCCAACACCACACAAATGGCTATGTCCACCAATGGAGAGGCTTTTTTGGTTGTAACGGATGGGCTTCAAACGTTGTCGACATTTTATAAACCTGTAGACACAGTTTCAACCCCTTTGTCTTCCTAACCTTCATATATAGCATCCTGCAACGAAAGACTTAAAATTTTACCAATCACTTCCGAAACAAACATGACTATTTCAAGTTTAATGAAGACAACCAACAAGAAAAGTTAGATTGAAAATAATGGATCTTCTACGTCTCCTATAACATCACTTCCAAAACACTTGTTGGTAGAGGTCGTTGCAAGGGTAGCCTCTCATTCCGTGGTTGATCTTCGCAACGTGAAACAATGTTGCAAGGCTTTTCTTCATGCTTCTGAAGATAATTACGTTTGGCAGCAAGTTTCTTTAGACAACTTCCCGTTAACACAATGGCTTCCTAATGAGAAAGCATTGTGCTTCTTAAAACGTTGTAGGGAGAGCGGGAAATCTTGAAAGTTTGTATAGAGAAGGATTGCTGGAATTCTTTAATTTTCCAAATGGAAACATTAATGGTCTTGGACACTTGAAAATGGCTGCTGTAAAGGGTCACATGGACGCCAAATATGTATACAGTATGATCTTATTGTGCTCCCATGATGATGAATTGAGAAAAGAAGGACTGGAGTATATGCGATTTGTAAGGAAGTCAAAGTGCATCATAAAATGCAGGAGCAAGGTTAAACGATTGCTGGATGAATTATGGAAAGGTAATGGAATGGTAGTGCGCAATCCAACTCCTATATGTCGTTGCAAGAACACATGCAAGGGGTGGAGGGTTAAGAAAGGTGTTTGGTCATTTTCAGATGATGAAGATGATGATGTTAATTTATGTGAATATTGTAGATGGGATTATGAATTAATCTTTTTTATAAATTATTAGATATTAATTAGGTATATTCTCTTGAAATCATTCTATTAATTATAACAATATATTACATTTGTATGTTGTGTTTTCTGTCATTTAATAATATTTTTGTCATTTTTTCCATTTGTATCCATTACTTTGTGAGTCTTCCATTTGGTATTAAGTCAACCTTCATTTTGGTTGTGGCCATTGACGGGTTACCGCATCCTCATGTCGTCGTCAACCTTGTCACTTACGGTATCCATAACAACTTTTCAACTTTGCTTTCTGCAATACAATGACAAATGATGAAACTTTGACAGAACCGTAGAATGACATTCACACCACAATCACAACGATGCATATTTTGCATAACACGTGGCAGTTACAAATTTTATTAAATTCATGTGAAAGGCTAAAGGCTCAGTTCAAAGTGACAACAGTTTGTACTAGATGGATAAAGTACAAATTTGAATCAGGACATGTCTGAATCATCATTGGAAACCAAACAACCTTTTATTAGGTGAAACGTTGGGAAAGATGGATTTTTAAAGATTGTTTAATGATGGTGGGTGGTAGGTGGAACGTGGGTTGGTTATTTTTTTTTTAAATTGTTAGTGACCATTTTTTAAATATTGTATAAAATTATATTTTTTAAGTATTTTTTATTTTCCAATTATATTCAGCTTTTAAATATTGTATAAAATTATATTTTTATTGTTATGCATTTTTAAAATAATTTTTTCAATTATTCATTTTTTATTTGTATTTATAAAAATTAAAAAATATTCTTTTAATATAAAATATAAATATGTGGCTAATTTGAAGTTGCTTGCTATTTCTTGCATTGGAGCAATTTTTCATAAAATAAGTGCTTGCGAATTTGAATAGCCTATAGTCTTAGTCTTTTTAATGAAACACTAGTATGGGACCCGTGCACATACGCACGAGTTAGTTATACATTTAAGTGCACATTATCGCATTAAGCATGTTAAGATTAATCAAAAAGGCAAATAAAAATATAAAAGCAACTTATATATATATATATATATATATATATATATCCATACAAATATAAAACATATAGGTAGTCTAGGACAACTTGTAACTCTTGCATAAAGTTTCTATTAACATGCATATTTAAAAGGTTAAAGTATTCAAAGTTGTTTGTTACAATCAACATATCCACCAGTAAACTATGTTGCTACTTGGGTATGGAAATTCCATAATAAACTCTAAATCAGCCTATAAATTGTTTGCTCGTGCAAAAGCCTTCCAACCAACACCTATTTTAGCGTTTTTTCTCCAGTGGTTAAATACAATCTTGCATACAGTTGTTTCTTCAAATTGTGAAACCTGTATCCTTAAGATAGTAATACAGTTCACTGGGAACATCCTGAAATTACGAAACAATGTTGTCAGATATATGTAGTAAGCATTTATAAAAAAAATACAAATTTGAGTATTAAGTTGAAACTTACCAATGCACTTGCAGAAATCTTATACTCATTCAGCCAAACACAGAAAACAGAACACTCAGGAATCTGTTTGTAAAGGGAGTGCCATTTTGGAAATGCTTGGGGCTCAGAGGCAGTTTTAAACACAGTAATAAGAAACACTAATTCTCCATAATGTGTCAGTGTTACTTGACAATTACCTTCAAGATGATGGAATTGTCTAATTGATTGCCAGCCTGCGCGAATTTGAGGATTTTTCTGACACATGTTGTACTTGACCATATGATGATTACCATGAGCATCAATTAGATGCCATGTCTCATCCAACTGGTCTTTCCATTTGAGTGCCCAGCTTCTGGGAATCTCTGCATATGGCTAAATGTACGATAAAAACCAATAGGCAATCAGTTATCTACATAATGGTATATGTACATGAAACTAAATGATCATAATAGTTTAGCACATTTGTAACATGTACAGTGTTGATACAGTGTTCAGATGTCCTTTCAATCTGCATCATTTGTTCATCCATTTCTTTCGTATTAACTTGATTATGATCCATTTCTAGTGACTTGAAAAAAGACATAATACTTATCAATTGGGTTACAAGGCACATGATTTAGGAAGACAGAAATAAATGGCAGATAAGGGGACTTTGAAAGACTATCAATGTAGTTTTAAAAAAGTTACAAAAAACAAAGTCATAAAAAACATATATAAATAGCAATGAGATGCATGTAAGATGAATTTGAAAAATTATCAATAGATGCATGTGGAAAAAGGAAAGCTAGAAAACACCTCAAAATATGAAATGTTGAGAACATAATGCACAAATAAGGTGTCAAGCCATAAACATATGGAAAGTATGAAATCCAATAAGGGAGTGGATACTCTCAAGTCTCTAGAAACTTGAAATAATCAGAACAGATCATGATATCGTGTTGGGAGAACATGAGTGTTCCCTTTATAACTATTTGCTTTTAAAAATTACCTTATAGGCTTGATACGCGCTAACTTGCTGAGAACTTGGTGAATTAAAGCAAGTTGTGCCAATACAGATTTGAATCAGATACTGCCTTCAATCACTGGGACCTGCCAAGAAATCATCATTCTGTTCATTCACATAACAATGGCTAAATATGCAAACTGAGAAACAAATAGACAATCAATATATTACGCAAAGCATCTCTTCTACTTTGATGCCTGACAAAGCGTTTTTCATGGGGGCATTGTTAGACATATCCTAAATTTCAAAAAATCTTTAAATCATAAGTTATCAGAAGTGATTTGATATATTAG
>PYAF01002261.1:114915-139612 GCA_007407185.1 Glycine tomentella
CCATGATGATCACCAAGGAAAGCCCCATGAAATGAGTGCAGTAAAATAAAAGGATAGCAAGATGAAAATGAAGAAGATGAAGAACAATGAAGAACAAATGAGAGAAAATAAAGAACAAGAGTTTGATCCTAAAAACTAAAAGAAAGAAAAGTAAAAACTGTTTTTATTGAATGTAAAAGTGTTGTCCAAGTTTCACTAAGTCACTAATACATATAGTGACTAAGTTCTGAAAATGGAATGGGTCATAAACAAACCCAACAATCTAATTATTTACTATTTACAACCATAAAAATCAAATTCGCAGCCCAAAATTACAAGTGCAGAGGTGCTAATTTTGAAGCTTAAAATGACCCTCTAAATGATAGAATTGACCTCAAGCTATTTCTATCAAACTTGTAGATCTTTTCTTTATCTTTCCAGGGACTCCTAGAACGCTCCATTCCGAGATCGGTAGCACTCCATAGGTCCTGCACAAGTCAGATACATCAAGTGAGCAAAAATCCGAAAATACGCAACAATTAGCAATTAAGCCCACTTACTTGCCTAAGCCAAAAATTGAATTAGAATTGGAAAATAAAGGTCCAAGAGAGGTCAAATAAGCTAAGAAGGATAGAAAAATATTTAACTACAAGCACTCTATCAATTATCGAAAAGTGTGAATTTAACATCCAACGGTTCACGTTCCTCACGCATAATACGCAGCAGTTTCACTTGCGTATACTACAATCCATCGTGAAACAAACCCTATCCCTGCCCCATCAACCGAACCAACATCGCCAGTAAATCATGAACCCTAAATCCTTACACCCTGTACCCATGCCCCCTACAACCCTATATCATAAAATCCATACAATTTAACACAAAACGTAACGATTTCAACCACCATACACCTAACGCATAAATCCACACACCCTAAACACTAAATCATTAACCTCAACCCCCAAACCGTAACCACTAAACACTAACACACTAAACCCTAAAACTAAACTGGAATCCATAAACAATAAGTCGTTACTCGGTTGCCCTAAACCATAAAGACAACACATTAATACACTCAGGTTACACACTATTGACACTAACAATTTCCAATGAACCAAACATGTATGTGGGTAACAAGTTCATATGACCCTAACAATTTTCTAATTAAAAAAGGTCTGTCAAAATTAAATAATATGCAAAATTGTTTCCATCCATTTAGTTGTTGGCAAGGCTTCTCTTATGAAAATATCCACTCTAAAGCTCTGCATAGAAGCCATACCAACTTTTTTAGAGAAACTGAAATGGTAAAAAGTAAAATTTTCAACTGCTATTTATATGATAAATGAGACCGAAACACGTCTAGGTTAAACGTGTTTACACACGTCTAACTTAACCGTGTTACAGTACACCATTTTACTAAATTATTTTGTCTGTCGACCGTAATACAAATTTTTTATTTAATTTGTATTATTTATATTTTTTTATCCCGCCATGGCACGTTATTACATCTTCTAGTTTATTTTTATTTACTCCATTAAAAATTGTTTTTCATTCGTCAAACAAACGGCCGCACATGGCAACACGGCTACTTGTACTTCGTTGTCCGTACGAACTTTTATTGTACACGGGTTCAGAGGAGCACTTAATCCGTCGAATTAATTGACAGTATGCCTTTTATGAGGTAACTGTTGGTGTTCCATTATCATTAAAAAAAATAAATCATAATAAATCATTATTTCGTTTATGTTGGTCCACATTCAGTGTCAATTGTTTCAACACAACCCAATAAAAGTCGACTACTAACCTACCCGCTCAGTCACTCCCACACCATTGCTGAACTCCATCTGGTGGAAGAAAATCAGTCACAAAACTGAAACTGTTAACCACCTACCCGTCCAAACTATGCGTCCGTTGCAGTTAACCAGGAATGGCCCAAAACATTGAAGATCAAGTCCATGTAGTTTCATCAGTCGTAAACCAGGGATTTACTTCAACTACAACGAAGCATTTCAGCAGGTCAACCACTTCATGCAAAGTTATCACGGTTCATATGATTCTTATGAGGAAGCCAGAGAGGCTTATGTCGACTTCTTCTTTGATTGGTTGGATCCTTACCCAAAGGTTCTAGAACGACATCTTGAGGCGAATACACATGACTCTGACAATGAACAACAACATGGTAAGTGGACTATTGTCGTTCGTCTTGATGCATTCACTTGCTAATGTTGTGTTTGTGCTAATGTTTTCTTTTTACCATTTTTTGCAATGTTCATACTTGCTTTCAGGTAGGTGGCAGATTTCATAACTTTTTACATCTGTTTACAAGCCGTTTCTTTGCTTAATTTTGCCATTCAATAACAGAATTTTTCTTTCGTTTTTTATTATGTTTGCCTTTACAAATATGTATATATTTCATTTTCAATATTAATAAAATAACCTTTTCTTTGTTGTCAAAGGACTATATATTATTTTGGTTTAATTTGTTTATTTGTCTTAATATATTACTTAATACATAAATAAATTCAATATGACCAATGACATATGTATATATACTTAAATGAATTATAATGATGACATGGATGGGTTAACGCGTATGGCATAACTAGTCAATTAAAGCTTTACTTTGAAAGTCAGCAACCAATAATGACTAACTCACCTCTTGATTGTTCCGAGGCGTCTCATTTGTCACATCAACAAAATGATTTTCGTTTAAACTTGTTATTTTGTGTAAAAAAATTAATTAAAACTTACGTCAGTGATTATTACCAATGACATAAATGTAAGTTAATATATTTAATGATGACATCGGTTAACACAAAATACATAAGTGCATGTAACCTTTCCACGTAAATTCAAAAGCCACGAAATAGTGACAAACTTCCAAGCCACCTTTTTCGAGGTATGATATCATGCGTCATGGGTCGTAATGATAACGTATCTTTTCACCACTATAACTGATGGGGGCGAGCCGGCATTTCCGAGTCGTCACATCATGGACCACGGGCCATGGGCCGTAATGATAACGTTTCTTTTCACCACTGTAACCGACGACGGGTTTTCATATTTGCTTTAGAATTAACCGTCCACATCTCATTTCATTGTTATCCAAATCTCTGACTATTCTCCGTTTCAAACTTTTGGTTCCAACCGAATTTACTCTCCGTTCAATATTGCTATTCATATTGCCTAACCTCATAGTCCATTGCTACCAAGTATGTCGACCAAGGGTGACAACAAAATACATGTTGTTTTTGTCGGTCATAAACCAGGGATTTACTTCACGTACGACGAAACATTTGACCAGGTTAACAACTTCAGTGGAAGCCTCCACACTTCTTATGATTCTTATGACGAAGCCGAAGAGGCTTACATCAGGTACTATTTTTTTCATGGAATTG
Source organism: Glycine tomentella (assembly GCA_007407185.1). Taxonomy (NCBI): domain Eukaryota; kingdom Viridiplantae; phylum Streptophyta; class Magnoliopsida; order Fabales; family Fabaceae; genus Glycine; species Glycine tomentella. The sequence goes on from PYAF01002261.1 coordinate 118,293, forward strand.
ACCCTGGCTTTGTTGGAACCCAGCCACAATCCAACGTCAAATTATCGGATCCGGGAAAACATGGTCAGTTTTGTTTCAATTATTTAGTTGTAACAAGTTTTGTTGTTTTTTTATACATATTCTTTGTTAAAAAAAATTTCATTCAACCGTTTGTTTGTTGTTTACGTCACTTCCTTATTGTCGTTGTTCATTGTTGTGGCATACTTCTTGGTACATGTGCAACTTCCGCTGCCTTGGTGCCCACTCCTTGTTTTTCCATTCAATGGACCCTAGTGATGTGTTTGTAATTTGTGTAGTTTGCCATTGTATTTTGCAAAACTGAAGTCCTGTGTTTGTAATTTTTATTGTCCACATTGTTTACGTTGCATAATGTATTTATGTTCAGCGACGGTACCTACATGGCTGGCAATGGAAACGTCGCAAGCGGTGTTCATTTCGTAAGAGTGCATGCAAAATTTACTGAAGAAAATATGTTTCATACTCAAGGTTGGACAACCGGTGTTCAACTTGCACGATGTCATGACTGTAGACGGCGTCCAATATAGGAAGTATTGTGCATCGTCGATGTTGGGACGCTGGGCGACCCCATTGTTTCGGTGGGTAGGTATGGGAAAGATGACTAGGCTGCCAGAGAAGATGCTGCGATCTTGTTGGCGCAGGATCTATGTCAACGAATTGGGAAAAAAATTAGGGACTTCAACTTTTACAATGTTGAGCGGCTTGAGGCTAAGCTGGAAGACTTGAAAGATGAGAATGTCAAGCTTAGATTGCAGCTGGCCATGTTGAAGGACTCTAAGTAGGCGAACGGCGGTGCCGATCTTTTTGTCTCACATGGTTGCTTGTTCATTATTGCTTCCATGGTCAATCTGTACATGTAAAGTACAATTTTTTGTTTTTGTTGCTTTTGGTTATAATTTTTTTGCCTTTACTTGAAAGGCCCTAGGGCCGTGGGCAATATTTATTTTTCCTTTAATGTCATTTTCCTTCGTATATTTGCAGTTCTTACGTAGTTTAAATTAAAAATCTGTAAAAAATTATTATCTCATGGTTGAAAATAATTAACCAGAATACAAACTATAGTAATAAATAACTTGATTGTAGATATTTTGCCAACCACGTCTTTTTTTTAATTATAAATCATTCACACCACTACTTTGTTTAATACATACATTAATTCAACCTTTATTATAAATGTGGGTTTATCAAAATATGTTTTTTTGCTCATACTGTTGAAATTTTTTCCTATTTACTATTTCGACCAATTATATTTTGCAAATAATGAAGTCACACTTCAAAATAACTGTTAGAATTTTGTTTGACGGTTTTTTCTATATTGAAATTATATGATAACCTTAACTACATTATAATAAACCTAAAACTATAAAAATTGGTCTTCAAATTAATGAGTCCATCGAATTTGTTTAATTAAAAAATTATTTTTAATTGAAAACATTGGCATTTCCAACATATCTGATAATTGGAAATTTCAATTTTCGTGCCACCTTTATTTATAGACCCGTTGTCATGAAAGAGTCACTTACATTGTGTTAACTATTTTGGGTGAAAAATTCGTCCGTTTGTTCCCATGGCCAACTATTTTTCAACACGATTTCAACACGATTTTTCTATAGTGACGGAAAAACCTTTCGGTTAGCAAAGTTCAATTTTCTCTTATATGATTAACCTGTTCATCTTCTGGGATTATAATGCTTTGAATGTTGTTCAACGACAACGTTAAATAGCAACGACACCGCCAACCGGAACTGCATCAGCTTCCTCTGAAGCTGCGTGGCCTATGTCATCGTTGTCTTTAATGTTAGAACTATGGGCGTCGCCAACATGGCCTCTCCTGTTACACCATCATTCCAACCACTTCAGATAGACGAATGTGGCAGAAAGTTGAAAGCCAACTAAATGTAAACCACTTATATGCATAAGGTTAACAACGACAATAACGTCTGCGCGTCGGTTAACTTCTCCCATATCTCCATTTACATTTACATTCAATGATATCATTATCAAACTTTAATTTCCAAAACACGAAATCAACACTAATTGCGCATGCAGTTAACCTTAATGTGGAATCGCGCAAACCGAAATCCCAAATACTTGAGCCAAGCAAAGTAATGATGATAATAATTAATGAAGCCGACTGACATTTTTTTACCTGACTTTCCAAGTCACAGACGTGTACGACTGGGTGACTGAAAGGACTTGACAGACCCACTTTCCAAGACTACACGAATGCCTTTCATCCAGCACCCAAATTAATTTAATTCAATTTGTACCACCACCGATGCACCTCTTCGTGTGATTGTGTAAAGGACAAAAACCATTGCTCAACCCATTACAATTTTTGCTTTTCAGCTCCATGGTTTAAAATATTTTCAAATATCTCTTAATCATTATAAAGACGATAATGAGAGAATGTGGAAAGGCTTACAGACTTACAGATGTAACGGTTGGGCCCAATTATTTTTGTCACGGTATTTTTTTTGTTCCACTGTCATTGGGCCGATTAACTCACAATATGTAACACCCCAAAATTTTGAATCACAGTCAATTATTAGGGTAAAATGTTAATTAGAGGCAGTACAAAAGATTTGGGAAAAAATGACGAAAATGCCCCTGGACATTTTGGAAATGACCAAAGTGCCCTTAGGCATTTTAACAAGATATCTTAAGGAGGAAACTTTATAAATATTTTGGGATGCTTGAAACATGATCAGAATACCCTTAGGGTAACAATTATAGAGTTTCCCTGAACATTTTTAGAAATGACGATTTTACCCATTAAGGTGAGGAGTAAAATTACCAAAATGCCCCTAGGTCAAAACTGATCGAGATGACTTTAGAAATTGGTGGGAACCTAAGTATAGGATAAAATACTTTTAGATAACAACTTATCAGCAAGGTTGAGGGCAGAGAACCCTAAAATAGAATTTCTACGAATTTTGGAAAATAGGTTGAAAAAGAGCTTAAACTAAACTACTTCAGGTATCAGAAAATCTCAGAAAAATAATAGATGTAATCTATGGAGTTTTCTCTTAATCATGGGAGAATAGGCTTCCTAAATGAGTTAGTTTAGTAATTTTAATAATTCAAGGCAAAATGGACCAATAAGAAATTAGAATTTAGCTATTATAGGTAATAAAGGAAAATTGGATTTATTTGGATTTCTAAATTAAGTCTTGACCATATGATGCAAGATCAATGGAGAAAAACTTTAAGAAGCTTCAAGATTGGCCACATGGAGGGTTAAGAAGCTTGAAAATTTCTATTGGTCCAAGTAGAAAGCTAGTCATAAATGACTTAAGAGATATTTGAAGCAAATTTTATTTTGTTTCCTTAGGCAGAATACGTGGACATTTCTAGGACTTATTTCCAAAATCCCAATGGTCAAAACTTATATATGTGAGATAGGATTATACCCTTAAAATTCTAAGAAGATCCAACGGTTAACGAACCCAGAACTATTATTTTATAGAAACGGATTTTTAAGAAAGAGGCAAAACACAAAAATCTTTAAATGATTGGTTACTACATGTAAATGGAAGAAAAGTGGTAAAACTTTCCTAAAGCTGGCCATCCCACGTGCATAACACTAGAGAATATGAGAATTGTTGAGAAGAATCAAGAAACAAGACACATGGAAGCTAGAAAAGCATTAGCCAATGAAGGAAAAGCACATGTAAAGTAAGCATTAATGACATAAGTGAGATATTTGTAGATTTCTCAGTAAGCATGGCATCATACGGATGGGAGGGAAAGCAAAGACCAAATGAAATGCCTTACCTCTTGGAATTACACGTGAAGATAAGAAAGGAGGTGGAAGAGAATTCAAGAAACAAGCCACTTGGAAGCAAGTGAATTATTAGCCAATAATCATTAACCAAGTGGAAAGTAATCCAAGATTTTTGACAAAAAGAATCTTGGCTTAAGGTGACCATGCAACAAGGCTTTCAAAGGCATCTTAAGAAAACAAATTTATATAAAGGATTGGTAGGGGGACCATGCACACACCCTAGCTTATACCTTGTTTTTTCCAAAATACTTTCAAAGCCAAAACAAGTAGTAACCGTGCAAACTCCACCCAAAACTACTCCAAAGCCTTTCTATTTTGTTCCTTTTCTAATTCACCTTTTACCTAGAACAAAAACCAAGGTTTATATGCTTGGAAGTCCACGTGAGGAACTAGGACACATAGGAGCAAGGATCATTCAACTTCAAAGAAGGAAAGCTGTCCAAAATTCTAAAGAAACAATAAGGTATGGGGAAGTTTATGATAGACTTAGTTTGAATAATACCTACATGAAGATTCTTACTTGGTCTAATAAGAAATTAAGCTTTGCATGTTAAGTGTTTGATGAAATGCTTCTAAGAACCAAAGATAAAGATTCTTACTTGATTTCATGAAGAATTAAACTTTGTAGACTAGGTGTTTGATGAAATGCCTCAAAGAACCAAAGTTGCTATATGAATGGTTATTTAATTTAGTAACTTGCTTTTAGAGTTATAGATAATTGTTGAATAGATAACTTGAATCTAACCTAATTAATGGAAGCTAAAATGATCTACAAATATATAGAAATAATTACTTGGAAGTGTAGTGCTTAATGGAATACTTAGTTACAAATATATAATAGATTAAAAGTATTTTATGATTTCCTAAGTTTATATTTAATTGATACTAAAATTATGTTGATTTGAATGTGTATTTGCTCTCAATGGTAGTATGTAGATGGTTTCTAAAGTTAGATGTTTTATTTAGAATGATAAAGTGATATAGCCTGTTGAAATAATTACCTTGAGTATGTTTGTTATGACATTAAAATTATGTTGGAATTATGATTAGTATGTTGAACTATTTGAGTTGTGATAAATTATTGCTTGTTCTGAGAAATCTAGGAAGTGGACTGTGGTTGTATAATTAGGATGTTGTGTATAGTATTTTATTTTAAAGCCTGACGGGGGCATAAGACCGTGTTATTTTCTTTTGAAGCCTGGCGGGGGCATAAGACCGTGTTATTTTCTTTCTAAGCCTGGCGAGGGCATAAGACCATGTTATTTTCTTTTGAGCCTGGCGGGGGCATAAGACCGTGTTATTTTATATTTTGCCTGGTGGGGGCATAAGACCGTGTTATTGTATATTTGTGTGTTGTATAGATGATATGATTTGAACTGTGTGCTGTGTAGATGGTGATTAGAATAAGGGGTAGATCATGCCTGTCTCTTATGTTATAAATAATATTATAACCATGTGAATATATATTTCTTTATGTATGTTTTATTAAAATTATGTGTGTCATGAACTTACCCTATTTTGTGTCTGTGGTTGACACCTGTGATGACCCCAATTTATTTGGGCGAGCAGAGGAACAGGAAAGCATAAGCTGTAAAGGATATTGAAGAAGAATGAGAAAGAAGTTTTGATGGACTGCATGTTGTGATTTGTAATTTTCTGTGGCATGTATGTGTTAGATAGTATGTATATTATTTTGGATACTGTATTTGGGACTATATCATGGACTGTATTTTATTTATTATAATTGTACCGTGGTGAGGGCGAATCGTTTATGTTACAAATCAATCACAAACTTGAAGCAAAGAAGAAAAGAATTTTTCGAGAAAAATTTATAACTAAAAATCATTCTAATACAAAGTGGACACGGAATTTCATTTAAAATCAATCAAGCACGAGAGAGTAAAACGAGGCATTACACAATACATGGCCCAATAACTTACAAGTAATACCACTTACCGCAGCACATTGCCCATTTGGTTCATGAAATAACGGTTGTTTCACATTCTTCTTTATTGACTTCTTTCCGATAGTTCGTTGCACTCCTATTGTGCTTTGCACCATTCTGTCCTCTGACAACCGTCGCCGCCACCTACAAGTAGTGGGCTCTGATGATGATGAACATGAAAACGCGTGGACCAATACCTGCGTTTAACACGGTTTATGTCGCCGATCAGGTTAGATGTCACATGCTTCTTTGAAACACTTGTACATACACTTATATCATGTGTGGCTACAATTATACATACAATATTGATGATGTTACTTTAAGTATGTAGCCATTTGCAGAGGTTAGTAAAACATTTGCGTACTATTGGAAACAAGATTTAGACACAACGTGGCTTTTACTGGACTGCCATGGCAACAGTCATATCGTTCAGTATAACAAATACCTCCAACATCCGTCAATTGACGATGGATGGACGACCGTTGCACAGTATTATGGTCTCAAAGGTCATGAGAAGATGACGTTCACCCATTTTGGCTTCTCAGTGTTTTTAATCACCGTTTGGAAAAATCCTTCTCCACCGCATGCTTTTCGTAAATGGCATTCATTGTACAGAAACAACCCAAACTCCATCATTTTCCGCTTCTTCCTAACTAAACACAAGGTCTCCTGCAGCAGCGTTGTAAGTTTTAATATTTATCATGTATGTCTCATACCATTGGTTTTCGATGGTGTTGACTTCTTATTGTCCATTGTTGACTGACAAAGTTTTGTTCGTAACAGGATGTGCCATCCCCCTCGTACCACTTCTTACGTGACTTAGAGTTCACCCACGTATATTTCGAAGGGACAATGCCGTGCAAGGTTGTCCTGAATCATCACAGAAAGACTGCAAAAATAGGAGCTGGCTGGAGGGAGTTTGCAATACAAAAACAATTGTGTCAAAATTTAGTATGCACAATGGAGTTCCCAGATCCATGTTATCCCATTGTTCTTTGGTACACTACTTGAAAATGGCGTAGACAAAATCGTAAATTATGTTGTTATGATTTACGTCGGACTAATATTTAATTTCCATGTTTGAGATAACATTGGCTATATCAGTGTTTTTAATATGCATGTTTGGAAATTGACTATATCAGTGTAACATGAACATTAACCTTTCATCACACATGATGATATGTGTTGTCTGTGTTGATGGCAAATTTGACATTATATAGTTTATAGTTATACTTATATATGTATGTATATTTGCCATATTTGAATTGCTTCCGACAATTAGACTGTTATTTTTAATGTAATCAGTGAATAACAACAAATGGGTACCCACATGTTATAATTAAATTCACCATTGAACTGATATTGTAAGTGTGTCGTTCTATGTATGCTTTTACAATACACCTCATAATATTGACATCGACATAACATTATTTCAACAATTCTTCCTCGTAAAATCATTTGTTGCGAATTTGAAGCCCCTATAGTTGTCTTAATAAAAAAAATTATATTGTTACTATTTAGGAAAAACAATTTTTAATAAGAGTTTCCGTTAAACAATATTAAATATGTTTTAATGGTGTAAATATAAATAATAATTTATACACACAGTGCTTCTATCAAGTTTATTATTTGAATTTCATTACAATTTCAAATATATTGACTATATTTATCTAAAATAGTTTACTGAATGTAAAATGGAAAAGTAATTTTTAATATTTACAGTTAAAAAAACCCAATCTATTGTATATGTCATTCATATTTATAGTTAAAAAAAACCCAATCTATTATTTTCGATTTAAAACGGGTCAGGTCCATTACCATTCATTTTTTAAAAGATAATATATCTTGAAAATCAGCCCAACGATAATGAAACTCAAGGCCCGTGCTTCCCGCACATTTAATGTTTCAATTTTTTTAATACAGAAGTCAAGTCGTAACAGTTCAATTCCAAAAACATGGTTCAGCATTATACGACTTTGCCTTCATATAGGGATCCATATAATTCATTTGGATAAATAATTGTGTAGACACTTTACCAATTCTATAATGTGTATGAATTAAACAGAACCATAAAAACCAAAACACGTTACATAGTGTGACACAGTAAATCATACAAAAATACAAAAATAAAGGCTGCATTAAACAAATATAAAAATGAATGTTGCACCAACCATAACCTTGAAATTAATAAATTAACTAACTACTTGCACTGCAACTACCTAATTGCACCTCCTTTTTTCATATACATAGTCAAAAATACTATAAAACATTTTTAGTTAATGATGTCCATTTAAAAATAATATCATCACAATGCGGTAAAATATATCAACATTTTTTACTGTGTTTTTGAAATTTAATACTCTTAATCAACATTTAAATGAATAATATATACAAGTATTGTTATTTTACATGTTACACTATGAACATAACAATACAAATTATTTTAAAAAATGTGCAATTTGTATAAGAACAACTTCATAAATTATTCACTAGTTTGACAATAATAATAATAACAAACATGTATCAAATTCCATCGCTTAATAATTATTATGCACTACAAACAATTATGGTTATGTTATATCTTCCCAATATCAAAAACTCAACATAATACATTTGTCTACACCCCATAACATATGATTATTATGCACTACTACAAATTATGGTTATGTCTTCCCACTGTCATATATATCAATCTACTACATGTGTACATCTTCCCATGTAAACATTCACACGGTCTCATGTCTAATATATCTACATCCCATAAAAATATTCAAACTATCTCATGTCCAATATATGATACCATAATATTGTTCAGAATAAAGTGTAAAGCATAAGTGTAAACCAGTTCTTACAAACCATATGATAAACATTTAAATACAACAACAAAAACATAAATACTAAGCATCATAACTATTGTTTAACCAATGTACCAAACTACATGGTTACTGGTGGGATCAGCAAACTCCATTACAAAATCAATGTGTGGTTTCAATTTTTTTTCCATTGCAAACTGTTTTCATCCAGCACCCATTTTAGCATGTCTGCGGCCATGATTAAAGAGAATTTTAAATTCTCTGCTTTCATGAAGCACAATATGAGTAAATCTAGCCTCACTTAGAAATTTATACATCGTACATGGCAGATCCTGCAATACATACTCAACTATTACAATTTCATATATCAATGTCATTCATTATAATAATAATTTTACATACAATGTAAACACAATTTCCTTACCAAATTACTACTGCTGATTTTATTTTCGGTCAACATGACACGAAATATCACAGCGTTAGGGTCTGATTTGTAGAAAGAGTGCCAATGTGAAAATTCATTTGGCAGACGGTGAGTTTTGTGGATAGTCATGAAAAACAGAGATTTTCCATGCAGGGTTAATGTCACAAAATGGTCTCCTTCAAGACTATAGTACTCTTTTATTTCACTCCATCCATCAACAATTAACGGCCTCTCCAACAACTGATTGAATTTGACAACATGACGCTTGCCATGGCAATCTACCAGATGCCATGTGTCATCCAACATTTTTTTAAAAGCTAACACATAACTTTTCCGCAGTTCTGCATAAGGCTACATATGAAGTTGCGTTTACACATTAGTGCCAATACTCTACAAAACATTAACATATAAAAATTAACAAATTCTACATGCTAATTGTGTCCTTCATATGCACAACACGAATGCTGTATTCAGGTTTCCTCTGACACTCATTTGTAAGGCCATTTCTTTATCACTTTCACTAATTCCAGACATTTCTGCTAAATAAACATCACGCAACGAAAATTGAAAATCATACATGAAAAACATGCAATGCTCAATCAGTCAACATGTTAAACAGTAATATATAATGTTATGAACAATGTCGTTATGATATTATCATACAATAACCTAATGAACCAAACCACAAACCTAATGAAACAAAACACAAAACTGGTAAAGATGACCATTGCAAAAAACCATCTTAAATACTATCCATTGATCAACTTCCAAAATGTCATACAACCAGTTATTTAACGGTGGATAACATTGACAAATCTCAAAAGTCCATTTCGAAAATGAAATAACAAACTGCATAACAAAAAAGTGGGTGCACAAAGCAAATTAGGCCCAACTAACAATAACCGCCTTTTCTCTCCTTCTTCGCAATGCTGGTGCGCCGTTTACTTTCCATTTCTAATGACCTGTTTTCTCCTTCTCTTCTCACTGCAGGCTATCCGTCCTCCGCCTTTGCTTAAACCATGGTCGACGACTACATTCAACGGTGGCACGTGGGTCCGCCGCTGACTCCCAACAATACATGACTCCCACGAACGAAATTTGCACAAAACATTACCATCAAAATAAAAAATATTTAGTACATACCAACATAACACACCATTTTTCAAATAACAAAAATCTGAAACCCAACCTCATCTACATGTAGGAAAATCATACCGAACTTGACCCTGCACATAAGTCAATCGTCGATGATATACCGTCGTCGTCTGATGCGCCAACAATGTCTTCTATTGTCTCTATGGCCTTCCACAAATGCACACTACCAAACTCTAAATCATTATATCAGTTAAAAATATCTAGCAAAAAAGCATTTAACCAAGGGTAATATGGTTATAATACCATCACAAATAAAATAAGGCAAATTCAGCGATCATGTCACAGTTTTCAATGGCTAGGGACAATAAGGGAATAACGAAAAAATCATTTAAATTTGAAATTCGAAAAGCGAAATTAATTGACCAGTCACACGATTCCCGAGACGGTTTCCAAAACCGAGATTTGCTACATAATTTCGATTCAACGGCTAGGGATGCGCTGCGTAACTTACGAAGGACTTTGCCTTTCGTACCCTAGCCTCGGTCAATGCGACGAACACCATAAAAGGAGCTACTCTTGCACTTCTAAATTCCTTTCTTTCATTCGGGTTTCCCCATTCAACGATTCTCGCTGTGTGTCGATAATTCATTGTAAGTTCTCTCTCTCTCTCTCTCTAATTCCTCTTTCCCAATTTCCCTTTCTCCTATAGCTTCAATCTTGTAATACTTTTTCGTTTGGTATTCGCTCGATGCGGCTTCCTCCGATTCAATTTTAGGGTTTTCTCGTCGCATAATCCCTTCGATTTCTCAATTTGTGTGCATTCGGGAACAATCAATGATCGAAATTTAGTTTTTGGTTTTGTTTTTCCACTCTGGCGAATTGTGCTTCTCGTAACCCTAATTTTAGTTTTCCAGAGGAGATTTTTTTTAAATAAAATAAAATTGTGTCTCTCTGTCGTATTGGATTGGGTACGTTTCTTGTTTCTCATCTAATATCGCGTTCTTTGTGTAATTGCCACCAATAGAACGATCTTTCAAGGAAATTCTCGTTGCAATCCGTGATTCTGCGGTTGTTATTGAAACAACAATGCGGGGTTATGACGACGAAGGAGATGTAAGCATTATTGACTTTTTAGGGTTTAATTTAATATTTTTCCTTTTACTATTATTTGTTCTATTGTTGCCTTTTGCTGTTTGAGTTTTATGCAGCATTTTTGCCTCATGATAATTCCCTATTTAATGGAACCACAGGGTTATGACGATTATTACGAGGATGAGGGACAAGAAGATGAGTATGAAGATGGGGGTCAGGAAGAGTATGAAGAGGAGGAAGAAGCGCCTAGGAAGCCTTCAAAGGAAGAAATGGAGTACCTTGAGTTGAGGCAGAAGTTGAAAGAATCCATTAGAAAGCTGATGAAGAAGGATAGTAGTGCTAGTGGTACTTCGCGCCGGGATTCAACCGACCGAAGCAAGAATAAGCTTCCTTATGATAAGTTAGTCTTGCAACCATCTTTTCATCAACTATTTACATGAGTGCTTTGAGGAAGTCTCGAGCTAAAATATCCTATTTTAATTGGGGCTGGGGTTCAAGAATTAAAATTTGTTTTTGTTTAGTAAGTTCAATTGTACCTTCTCTCTTCAACATTGCTCTTTGGGGCATGACGGCATCAATCTGATAAAGTATCTTGTTTATCATGGACATCTATATGAAATCAGTTGTTTGAGGGCTATAATCTCATTAACATGATCTTATTTGATGAATTTTTATTTGTTTACCACACCTGGAGTGATGCTTTTTGTCTGTTTGGAGGCTAGTTGCTGCTTAACCATATTTTGCTTTTCCCTACAGCTGGATAGATAGATGTTTTCATTACCTTATATTATAAGTGAGATGCTCAGTTGATTACACACAACCCATTAGTTTGTTCTTTTAACTGAGCATTTTACTTTTTATATTGATTGTGTGTAATCATTTCTTTGTGTAATAGCTGAGTTTAGTTTTGCATATTGTTTAATTTCTGTTTGGTTTTTAAGATATCGTTTATTTCGTTTGTGCAATTTGTGATTTTGGGCTCAAGATTTTGTTACTTTTCTTTTTGGCTTGTGTGGGTGATATTAATTATACATGCTTTGTGTTCTTCATTGATGTATTTTGAGTTTGCTTGACATGCTGTCTTGGTAAAGTTGAAATTTGGCAACAGGAATACTGAAAATATAGTTTCAATCTTCTTTGCAGTTATGGTTCCTTTTTTGGTCCATCTCAACCAGTTATTGCCCAGAGAGTAATCCAGGAGAGCAAGTCATTGCTAGCAAATCAGCATTTGGCATCTAGGTTTTCTAACCCACAACACATTGTAAGTCTTCAGAATTTCTGTTTTGTTGTTCCTTTATAACTTATGTATGAAGTTCTGTATGATGTTATTGGTCTTCGATTCTTCATTATGTGCTATTACAATTCCTTTCTTTTTCAAAGTGATCTTAAACATTTTAAACTGACTATTTCGGATCTTGTAGCAATTGGCATCTTATTTCCCATCTAGCAATGTGAAAAGAAATTAAAATAAAGGCTATAAAGCAATAAAAAGAAGTTGCTTTACCTGTTTATTGTTTAAATATATGATATGATTCCTTTTCCTGTTTTGCCTGCTATCTTTTGAGTAGAGGAATACCTAAATAAGGTCTGGTGTTTGATGTGTTGGATTTATTAATGTAGTAAAATTTTACTTTAATGTCAAGCTCCTAATGCTTTTCTTGTTATTGTGACTTTGGAAGCTCCTTTGGTATTGATTCATGTAGTTCATGTAGTGTGAGTAAAGTAAAATGTGGAAAACAACATGAAGCATCCCCAAAATGCTATAGTAGTATGGCAGATGAGAGTGACCGCTGCACCAAACATAACAACGAAACAAATAGTTTCTAAGACATGCATTGCATAATAGATGATCAAATCTCAAAAGTACTCAAAATCGATAAGAGGCAGGCCTTGCCAGTTGCCATGAAAAACTGAGACAGGGCTTCTGCATGTACTTGTAAAATACTACTTGATTTAATTATTAGTTTAAATAGGTGAATTAGGTTAGGGTATTGTAACATTGCATCCTATCAATTGTATATTCAGTTTAATAATTGTCATCCATTTTTTGCTCGTTTCCTTCTATTAAATCTATAATCTTATTCCAAAGTGAATGCTTATCTGAAATTCTGAATAGCTATCCTAAAAAATGTGAGTTGCTGATATGGCCAAAAACACTTATTGCCATGCCAATAGCTTAAGTTGCTCTATGAGTTGAACCCAACCTATGGAGTAAACTTGTACGCTCATGACCCTTTGGGCATATCATTACCTCCCATGTTAGAGAAGGTTCACTCTCAAACCTTAAGTAATTGAAAACATGTCAAACCCACACCAGATCTGATGCCAAATGATGTGAAAAAGCACACATATAGCACACATATTACCATTCCAAAAGCTTAAGCTGGCAGTAGAGGCCCAACTCTTGACATATAGCACCCTGCATCAGATACCATACCCTTCCCTATTTAAAGCATTAGGTATGGGCCAGGCCACTAGGTCAAGTTTGAGTACTTTTGAGTTTTGATCATCTATTATGCCAAGTTCTTTTCTTCTTTTTACATGATATCAGAGTGGAGTGTTACATTTAGTGCAGGGGTGTGCCAAGTTCTTTTCTTCTTGGACATTAAATGGTCTAGAATTTACTTCTATCTATCTTTGGATGCTTTAGCAAAGTTTCTCTTCTTTTCTTGTGCTTCTTGTTGAAATGACATATGCCATTTGTCTTATGTTTTTGGGTTTTAATACTTGTAACTGTAACTCTAAATCCTAAAGCTTTAGCTTGAGGAGAAAGGGGGGGGGGGGGTGTTAGAATATATTTAGATTGTCTTGCAATTTCAGAACCTTTTGTGGAATCTATTAATCATCTAATTGGAGAAACTTGGGAGTTGCTTCCTGATTATATTATATTATATCTTCTGTGTCTTTTTTTGCTCTATAATTTAATTAGGCTATTAGTCTTATTGTAAATAGATTTTAGGTTTGTACAAGTATACTTGACCTAATTTTTAGTATAAATAGGAGTAATTGGTTAGGTTATTGTAACACATTAAAGCCAATCAAATAATATAGTTAGTGTTATTATTCTTAGCTGTCATTTTCTCTTTTCCTTCTACCTTAAAACTATAATTCTTAACATTACACAATTACTTTCGCTCAAGTACTGAGAATATGCAGCAGTTAGATGATTTTTAATATATTTTTCTCCCTGGAGTATTTTATTGAATGTTGCTTCCTCATAATGATATTATCTACAGAAGAAGAACCAGAATAAAGTACCTAGTGGAGGATCAAAGTCTTCATCTCATAATCTGGTACCCAAAGTCAGCGAGGTCTTGTGGCTATCTGTGCCAAGTTTTTCATGTTACTTTGTAGCTTAACCTCTGTGCTCTAATTGTTTGTTTTTCATATTCATACAGATACAAGTTAAAGCCCAGAAAATCAAGAATATTAGAGATTACTCATTTCTTTTGTCTGATGATGCAGAGCTTCCAGCTCCTTCAAAAGCCCCCCCACCACAGAATATGCATATAAGAAATTCTGGTATATTGCACTTGGTGATGTGTGTATATGGTGTTGAATGTTGGATTAAAACATGTTATTGTAATTAAGGAAACTTATACAGGATTTTTGCTGATGTTGAAGAGGGACGACCAGCTCAAGTTCAAGCAAGGAGTAAACTACCTCTGAGCAATGGTGGCAAGCATGATCATGCCAGTCATAAGGAACAGAATGTAGGTTCTGCTGCCAGCCGTTTGCCTCTTAAATCAGGATCCAGTTATAAGACCAGTTCAACTAATAAACCTAGTATGGCATCAGCAGATTCTAGAAAGCAGCTTGGTAACAACAGTGATAATGGACCAGGCTGGCCAGTTGGGCCAAAAGGCCTGCCTTCAAAGATTTCTGTTGGTACCACTGGGAATAAGTCTTCAATACCTGGTATAAAAAACCCTGTGAATGGTATGCAGAAATCACTCCCTTCAAAGAATCATCCATCCATTCCAAAACAGAGTGTAGATCAAAGAATTTTGAAGCAGAGTGTTGAACAAAGAATTCCAAAGCAGTGTGGGGAACAAATAAGAGACATACGAGAACTAAATAGACCTAAAATGACACCAAAACAACCAGTGGCGTCATCAAAACCACAGGTGTGATGCTATATACTTGTGCTCACTTAGACATGGATCCCTTACATTATGGATTTTTACCTTTAGCTACTTCAAAATATATATTTAAATTGCTCAGTTGTTTTGCAGATAAAGAAGCCACTTAAACAAAATTCAGTTCATACTGCTTCGCAAGATCGTCGTCCCAAGCCTAAGGTTGCTAAACGACCCTTTGATGATGATGAGGACGAAGTGGATTTCAGGAACGTGATCAGAAATATCTTTAAGTGAGTTTTTTGTTTTTCTAACTAATATGCTGATAACATTGAGTTTTATACAATGTGTTCTTTGTTTTGTTTTTTGGAGAGAAAATGTTTGGAACTTGGAATATTCTTTATTGTCCGTGACATCTTCCCTACAACTGGACAAATAAATCACCATGGGCTACAGAGATATGCTTAAATTCACCTTCATTGCTGTGCTACTTGTCTTGATTCTGTTACGGGGAGAAGGGGGAGGAGAGATTTTTCAATAAAAACTTATTTAAATGGCTGATATAATAATTTACCTCAATTGACAAAATACATTTTTAAATTAGCTTGATTGTTGCAATACCTGTCTCTTGATTTGTCTTATGGTGTTATACAGCAGGGGGAGAGAGGGGAGGGGGTAGGTCTTGGAGAGGGCGGATTTTCAGTCAAATTGTATTCAATAAGCACTGATTGTGTCTCAATTTCATCCATTAATGACTATTTAGAACTTTTAATAATCATTTGTTGGTCCATTTGCAGTTACAACCCCAATAAATTTGTTGATGACGACGATGACGGCAATAATATGGAGGCAGGCTTTGATGAAATCTTGAGGGAAGAAAAGCGGAGGTTTGTTTCTCAGATTAAAATTAAATGTCATTTATTGATTTATTCAGTCTTGCTTTTACTTGTTAAATAAGTTGAACTTGAGAGCTAATGCGAAGTCCTTCTTTTCCTCATTTTGGGCTAAAAAACGTTGGCCTTTCCTGGCACTTATTGATGCTCATCCTTGCCACTTTCCCTTTACTTTTTCTTCCATTTGCATGCATCAAATACTTTGGTTTCCCTTCCATTTCCCCGACCACATGATTGTGTTAAGTCCTACTGCCATTTAATCATATGATTTCTGAATGACGTTTTCCATATTAAGTAGTTTTTTGGGTTGTCGATGATATTTGTGTAATACACATGCAGTGAAATGATTGCTAAAAGGGAGGACGAGGAGCAACTTAGGTTAATCGAGGAGGAAGAGGAAAGAGAGATGAGAAGAAAAATGGAGAAGTTAAAGAAACGGAAGCTTGGCTAGTAGTAGTTAGTAGTAACATGTCATTGATTTTGGTATAATGAAAATTCTCTTTTTCCAAGGGCGGTTTAATCGTGGGATTAAATTATACAATTCATCAATGAAGATAGAAAAATATTCTCCCTCACATTGAGCTTGTTTCAATTTGAATTACTTAGAAAAGATATACCGTTATGTAAACCCAGTTTCAGTTTTAGTCAAGGTAAGGGCAGGGGTTGGGGTTGCATTGTGTATGATTTTGAGCGTTTTGCACATTGATTGGCCGTCATTATACGCATTGGATGGATTGGAAAGTGAGATATTGTTCACCATTTTGCTTCATCTATTATTCTGTTAACAGTTCTTCTGAGCAATGTATTTTATATTAGTTTTGGTAGCCAATCAAGGTCTCTCTCTCTCTCTCTCTCTCTCTCTCTTTTTGTGTGTGTGTGTATAATAGTGACATCAAAGATTGAAGCTTGGACTTTGCTATCCAATCACACTATTAGGCCGAGTTTGGTGTGTTTTAAGCCATTCTTAAAATTAGGTTATTCTTTTATGAGAAAAATGTGTGTTTTTAGTTCTTACATTTTAAGGTTAAACGTGATCAACGATTATGTTTTCATAGAATTTGGTTTTTCGATTTAAAAAAAAAAAACAAGTGAATTTCTTATCTTTAAAGAATTTATCATTTTTTTATAGTTGGAAGAAATTAAATCTATATGTTTTACTTTAAATTTGATGATATTTGAGATGGTTTTTAAGTTTGAGATTTAAATTTTTAAAAATAAAAAGTAATTTTTAGTTTTAGTTTAAAATAAAATTATAATCAGATTTTAAAATGATTAATTTTAAAATATTTATTATAAAATTTTTATATTATATTAAAATTAGTTTAAGAGTGTTTTTGTGTGGGGTGAAGACAATGATGATGGTGTCAACAATAATAATAATATAGATACTAGTGGTGGTAGCATTGGTGGTAGTGGTGATAAAAATCATGTTAGTGATGATGGTGGGTGGTAGCGGCAATGTTAGCAGTGGTTGTGGTAGCAACATTGGTGGTGGTGGTGACGATGGTGATAGGTAGCGGTGGTGTTGGTTGCAGTTAATGGTGGCGATAATGGTAGTGGTGGTGGTGGTGTGACAGTGACAATGGTAATGGTAGTAATAATGATGGTGGTGTTGGTAACGGTGACGGAGATGGTATTGATGTTTGGTGGGGGTGACAATGAGGGTGCAAGTTGATGTGTGGAAGTAGTGCCAGATGTGGTGCTGCTGGCGATGGTGATGGTGATAGTGGTGGTGACAACAAAGTGCAATTGTCAAATGTGAAAAATGTGTTTTTCTTTTGTCTTAATCCTCCTGTTCACCAAGGGAAAGAAACCCTAACTAATTCAGAGTTTGACGGAGAAATAAGTAAAGTTTGACCAATAATTATTTTTGCCAAGGATCGAACTTAGGCATTATTTGAACGATTCAACCTTAATTTCAACACATTGACCACGGGGAAATAAGTAAAGTTTGACCACTAATTATTTTTGCCAAGGATCGAACTTAGGCATTATTTGAACGATTCAACCTTAATTTCAACACATTGACCACTTGTGTCCAATCACTTGTTGGAAAATGTTTGCTTTTTTAAAACTAAATCAAATCCACAAAACCTTTTTTTTCTTGGTTTTGAAAATGAGTGTAAAAGCATTTTGCAAAGGATTTAAAAATCATTACAGCTTCATTTTTGTCATATACGTTTTTGTTTTGAAAATTGCATTTAAAAACAAAAAAACAAAAAACTTGCAATCAGCCCAGATGGCCCTAAATTTATCAATATGGAAGTTTAAAGATGTTGATTATGTTTGACAAAAAGTATAAGTACTAAAATACCTTTATGAATAATCTATCTTTAGTTGTCCATAGCTTTTATTATCTTTTATAATCTTTTGTTGTTTATATTTATCCTTTGTACTTATAAATATGTTACCCTATTGAAAAGAATACATACAATTTTTATTCTCTAAATTTGTATTTTATTCTTTTACTTTTTTCTCTACTTTCTATTCGCAACTAGAGGTTTGTCATGTTGTTAGCTCAATTAATCCAAGTTAGAACTCATTTTGAAATTATCCAATTAAGAGAATATGTATTGATAACGGTGATGAGTTTACATCTCATGCTTTTAATGAGTATTTTATGACTATTGAAATATATGTTGAACATGTTCATACACTTATGAGATAAAAACTTTTAATGTTTTCATGGGGACATGCAATCTAGCATGTTGCAATATTGATTCACATCATGCCAACAAATTATAGTTAGTTCTCCCCTTGTTAAATGGATTTTTGGTTAACAACCTTATAGTTAGTTCTCCCGTCTTGAAATTATAGTTCTCCCCTCTTTCAACCTTAATATTTTGTTTTCTTTGTATGTGTTGTGTATGTTATAAATATGAGTCCAATTGTTCGATCACAACACATTAAGATGAGTCCTCAAAGGAGGTTGAAAATATATATTGAGTGTGAATCTCCATATGTTGAATCAGTTTGTTGATTGTTATTTTGAATTAGTTTTCCCAACATGAGGGAGAGACAGTAAGAAGTTGAAAAAACAATATCGTTTCAAATGAATTATCATTATCTTGATCCTCATACAAAACAATTTAAACTGAAAGTTCAAAAGTTAATTCATTTACAAAGTTTAGTCAAAAGAAGTGGCTAAATCATATGTATTAATTGCTAATGCTTCAATAAAATTTTGATATCCCTGTTGGACAATATCACAAAATGGGTCATAGAAATGCATGAAGCGTGTTAGAAACGTTGTTTCCAAAGATAAAAATTCTCAATCAAGAAAATGAGCTAAAAAGTAAGACAACCAAATTGATGGTATGAGAATTTTGAAAGATTTCTTTGACATAATTATATATTTTAGTTCCAAAAGAACTAGGTTCTTGGGAAATTAGTGAAAATAAAGAGAGATCCTTATATTATGTCATGAATGGGATATGATGGAATCAAAATAAAGTCAACATTGACAATGTATTCACATATAATGTAGCATTAAATATAATAAATGATAACAAGGATCAAGAGTAATTCTATAAAGGATTGTAGACAAAGAAATGATTGACCAAAATAGAAAGACTCAATTGAGGCAAAATTAGACTTGCTTCCTAAAGCGAATGATTTTTGGACATGTGGTTAATACACATGAAGATTTAAAACACAATTATGTTTTTGGACATGTAGTCCATTCACTTGAAAATGAAAATTTTAAACATGTAGTCCATATACTTGAATACGTAAAACTAGTTAGATTTTTGGACTTGCATTCCATATACTTGAAGATGTAAAATCTATTACATTTTTGGACTCATTGGTTATACACTTGAAGATGTTAAACCAATTGGATTCAAACAGATTTTTATGCAAAAAAAAAAAAAATGAGAATGGTGAAATTGAGAGATAGAAAACATGACTTGACATTAATTTTGAAAATACAAATTCACTTGTAGTGGATGTGAGTACTTTTGATACTTAATCCCTGTAGTAGTATAATAACCTGGTTTCTAAAAAAAAAAAATTTAAATAAATAAAATAATATATTTTATTGTAGCTGTACTGTAGCATGGCGCTGATAGCGTGGGAACGGCGAGGTTAGCGTGGGATGCGGCGCCAGTAGCGTGGGATGTGGCGCTAGTAGCGTGAAATTGCACCAGAAGGCCATTTCTTGCGGCCTGATGGCGCGGATAGCGGCAGTTTGGCGCGATTAGCGCCACAGACGCGCCCAGTTGGCGCGGTTAGCGCCATAAGTGCCCAGGAAGCTTTTAGTTGCGCTAATTTGGCGCGAATAGCGCCATATATGGCGCGATTAGCGTGGTAATGTCGGCAGAACCAGTATTTAAAGGCCATTTTACGAAATTTTGGCCCAAAAATCATGGTTTCTCCTTCCCCACGACCCCAACCTCCATTGATGCATGCTCCATGCTTCCTTAGACCCCTTTTCTTGGCCTAAACACCTCTCTAAGACCTTTGAGTGTGAGAGGAACCTTTGGGAAAGCTTGAATCCTTCAATTCTGCTCTTGAAAAACCCCTTTTATGTGAGAAGTGGAACTTCAGAGGAAAAGCTCAGAGAACTTGAGTTTGGCGAGGACCCACGGCGTGATTAGGACACAGAAGCTCGAGGAAGCTGTCCTGAGGTCTTTTGAGTCGCCACTGAGGTAAGAGACTCAAGTTTCTCCGTTTAATTTTGATTCTGGGGGATTCCATGAATAGTGACCCATATGAGCTGGGGCTAGAATTAGCCCAGGATCCTATAGAGAAACTTACTCAGGGCAATGTAATGATGAAGGATTAGCTTTCAGTTTTTGGTTTAGATGACTTTGGATTTTGGCTCTGTGTTGCCTGTGTGGCCTGTGTTATGGTCACATGTGATTGTCTGTTGACATGCCAGAGCCTTAGTTAGATTATGTTGAGCCTGAGAGGCTAGGAAATGAGACTTTGAATGGAACTCAGTCCATTCTGATTATAATTGAGTTTAAGGCTAAGAAAAACTAGGCCTTTTGTATGTATGCTCTGAGTCTGGGATGACTCAGATGGCTTGTATGCAGCCTGATGGACCTTGAATGGTCTGAGAGCAGTCTGGTGTAGGCTGAGCTTGCTTGAACCCTAGGATAGGGGAATTCTGTATATGATATGTTCTGTGTTTAAATGTCTGTAGATTGGTTTTGATATTAGAATATGCC